>JAFEMH010008424.1:0-23304 GCA_022495995.1 Adenophora triphylla var. japonica | reverse complement strand
TCAAATGAAGTCATCCATCCTACAAAGCTCACTTTGACTCAGCGGGAGCGGCAATCATGATTCTCAAATACCATCTTTCACACCGGCGGTTAAATTTTGTAACCAATCATTTGGGGAAGGGGGAACAAGTCATTTAACACATATAAATTACATTAATTTACACTCCCAGTCACATTACCAAAAAATAAAGAAAATAAAGCGACAACCGCTAGAGCCGGGTAATCCGCATAACGATCAACGTACACTACGGATATGTTAAATGACTTGTGAGTAACATAGACATGAGTTCCCCTTGTCTCCATTATCTAACACTTCATCCAAAATTGTGGTCGGTTATTTCGGATCTTATTAGAATGTCCTACGCGTTCTTGAAGAAAATAACTTGAAAATTTTAACTTTGAATGTAGGTGGAACATCGAGAAAGTATCATAGAAAGTCAAAGAAAGCATATATGATTAGTCACATGAACATCCATTAATAGATACAACATAGTCGGAGTGAGGAAAAAAAGGGGCTTGACACGGAAATAAAAGAAACAAGGTAGAAGAGAGAAATGAGGAGTTGATCTAGAAAAATAAAAAAATAATTATATAAGGGTTTAGCAAATGAACTAGTTCGAAACCGTGAGGGAATTATTTCATGTATTCACAATACTCGGCTCCGCCTTAAGTCCCAATCACTTAAAGGTTTGGATACGTAAATCCTTCCCTCTCTTGTACACACACACGACTCACGCTACAGCCAGGCCACACCCGGCAACACACTCGGCACACCCCTAATGCACGCACACCGGCGCACACAGCAGCTTATGATGGCAGCCCGCCCGGCCTTGACACCCAGCAACACACGGCACGTACACACACGAAACACTCCACGAGACACCCTGACAACGGACCAGCAAAGAGTTTGAGTAGTAATTTTAATAACAAGATTTTTAAGTTTTAATTAAAATAATTAAATTATATTAAAATTATTGTTGAAAGTTAATTGGTATTAAATTCGAGAGAAATGAATAAAGAGTAGAAACACGAGATTAAAAAAAAAAAAATCACGGACAGTTAAAAAAAAAATGAGTATTTATAATCGAGAAATCGAAACAAATTCGGATATTCGGGTCCCCACGCTCTGTCGATCGAAACCCATTTGCATTTGGGTTTTCCACCACCAATTTAATCGAGAAACCGCAGATTAAAAAATCACGAGGCAGATTCAAGACGGGCAGTAGAAGAAATCGCACTTGAAACAAATTCATATTCACAACAAATTAACACACTATCCTCGAATTAGAACTACTTATTTGAAAGAAATCGAAACATTTACCTTGATTTGATTTAGATTAGAGCAAAGAGAGGAGAAACACGGTGGAGGCGGCGGACGGATCCACGGGACAGGCGTGGTGAAGCTTCCGAGCCGGACGGTGGAGAGAAGGTTGAGAGGTGGGCGTGACGGACGCGGCGCGGCTTAGGTGAGAGAGAGAGTGGACGGACGGCGACAGGACGCTTCTTCTTCTTCTTCTTCTAGGTCGAGGTCGCACGAGAGAGATAGCGGGGAAGAGAGAGAGGAAATTTGTGGCGTAATTGATATCGAGGTATAAATTAAGTATTTATAATTTCCACGGCCGGCCGGAGATAATTCAAACGCTAAATGTTAATTATAGCGGCGGAAATTAAATTCCGACGCTATAATTCAATATATGACGGCAGAGGAATATTCCGTCATTGAGTGGTAATCCGGCCATTTCCAAACTATCACGTGCGCTCACTGGATCGATGACATGGCACTCTCGCAGACGGAAATTTCACGCTGCTGATTTTAAATTCGGCGACGGAAATTTCCGCCACGCTGATAATATTAATAAATATAAATTGTTTTCGCATTATATTTTTGAAAAAATAAATAAATCATTAATATTTCCATTAATTTTAATTTAATAAATATCATTATTTTTATTTATATAAAAATAAATAAATCATAAATATTAATTAATTTTAATTTTTATAATGCCATTATTGTTTATTTATATAAAATATGAAAGATTATTTTAAATTACTCTCAAAAAAATAAATATGAGTTCAATAAATATTATTTTTGAAAAATTTTTAATTTAATAAATATCATTATTTTATTTATATAAAAATAAATAAATCATAAATATTTATGATATTTTTGAAAAAATAAATAAATCCCCTAAAGTATTAATTAATTTTAATTTTATAGTATGCCATTTCATTTTTTATACCCTATGCTATACCTATGCTTTATCACACCACTATTTGCTTTATGCCACTGCTACTATGCCCTCATACCACCTGTCTTACTATCTACCTGTACTATACCACTATGCCACCTGTGCTGCATAATGCCACTATGTACCCTGAAATACCTTTATACTGTTATGCCACTATGCCTATGCCTATGCCCTATGCCTACTTACCCTCTACTATACTACATAATCACCATGCCACCTATATTTATCTGATATGCCACTATACCACTATACCTACTATTAACTATGCGCATGCCATATTTGACATGCCACATGCCTGTTATCACCGCTATGCCACTCTGCCTATCACCACCATACCATATACCCATGCCCTATGCCACATACTGTATCACATGCTGCACACTATACCTGCATGCCACTATACATACTATCACGGTATGCCACTCATGCATACTATGCCCTATACACTATCACATACCTATCTGCACTAGCCTTTACCTACTATGCCACCCTATGCCACTATACCTTTATATCCTATACCACATGCCACTATACCACTATGCCATGCCTTTTATCTGATACCCACACCTTTATGCCACATGCCACATCTGTTGCATACCTACCCACTATGCCATGCCCCATACCTATGCATATACCATGCCTATACCTTTATGCCACATGCCTATACATTTAATGCTATGCCACATCTGACATGCCTATGCCCCATACCTATATCTCTTATACCACATACCTCATACCCATACAGCCTACCACTATACCCATCAATATATACCCTATACCACATGCTATCTGTCTTGCTATCTGGCTATACCACTATACCACATCACATGGTATACCATATGCATACCACTATGCCACCTTGTCTGTGCTATGTCACATGCTCCACCTATACCCAGCACACCTTTATACCATATACCTATGCCACTGTCATACCCTATCACCTATATCAATATCATATACCACATGCCTATGTCCTATGCCTTATACTATATCTTTACATGCCTATCTGTTTTTATGCCACATAGTATGCCACATATGCCACATGCCACATATGCCATGCCCTACATCCTATACCACATGCCATGCCACTATACCTTACTATGCCACATGCAATCATACCATATGCCACATATCCTATACCACATACGCATATGCCATATGCAATATACCGCATACCCTATGCCTTATATATACATATACCTATACCTATGCCATACATGCCATATGCCACCCCATACCACTTTATACCTTATACCACTATGCCACCACCCACTATGCCACTGTCGCATTATCACATACCGCACATATCCACATACTCTATGCCACATGCCCTATACCACATATATCATATTACTTTTTATACTACATACACACTATACCTATGCCACATATGCCATACCCATCTATGCCCTATGCACCCTTAATGCCACATGCCTATACATTATATCACATGCCACATGTGCCACATTATACTATCACCATTTATACCACATACCATATCCACCTTATGCCACTATGCACACAGCTACTTTATGCTTGCACATGCCATGCCTATGCCTACACAATATACTATACACTTTATACCACCATGCCACATACTGTACTTGCCATCCTATACTTTTCACCCATGCCTATATCCTATGCCCACATATGCACATATACCTATGCCACTATCACCTATACCCATACTATGCCTATACATACTTGCCTATACTTTATGCTGTTTATGCCACATACCTATCTGTATGCCACATTTTTCATGCATATCTGTATACCTATACCCTATGCCCTATGCCTATGCCACATGCCACATACCTATACAGCATACCATATACCCTATGCCACATACCTATTCTGCCTATACACATACACACCATATACCTATGCCACCCTATACCCTACACCCTATACCACATGTACCCTATACCCTATATCCCTTTATACCCTATACCACTATGCCCTATACCTATACAATATACCTATACCTATACCTATGCCCTATGCCCACCATACCACATATACCACTATACCACAGCATATATCTGGCTATCACCTATACCACATACCCTATACCATCTGATATACACTGCTATACCACCATATCCTATGCTACCTATGGTTTAGGGTTTAGGGGTCAGGAGTTTAGGGTTAGGGTTAGAGTTAGGGTTTAGGGTTTAGGGTTGCAAGGTTTTTGGTTTAGGAAGTTAGGGGTTAGGGTTTAGGGTTAGGGTTTAGGGTTTGGGGTTAGGTTAGTTAGGGTTAGGGTTTAGGTTTAGGTTTAGGGTTTAGGGTTAGGAGTTAGGGTTAGGTTAGGGTTTAGGGTTTGGGGTTTTAATTTAGGGGTTAGGGGACAAGGGTTAGGGTTAGGGTTTAGGCCGGGTTTAGGGTTTATACAAAACAAGGAACTAGCTTGACTATTAGACAACACTCTGGAGATTATTGTCTCATAAGTAATAACTAAGATATCCAGAAAAACAAAGACCCAGCATCATTGCTTGCTGAGCCTGGCTGCTCTTTGGCCCCCAGCACCGTGCATGTCATCATCTACATCGTAGCTTCAATGTTGACATCGTGAAGGGTTGTCTCCTCGCGCTCATCAAGCTCCATATACTTTGTCATGTGCGATGAAGGCTTAGGAGCGACACGCCTACAGGGCCTTGCATTGTACGGGAGAAGAAGGTCTTGGAAGTGGTTGTGGAGAAGGGTATGCAAAATGGACAGAAAATTACATTCCCACACGAGAAGCCGATGAAGCTCCTGACACTCTTACTGGAGACATAGTCTTTGTACTACAACGAAAGAGCACCCAGTTCAAGCGAAAGGGTGATGACATATTTGTTAGGGGCTAAATATCCTTTTCAAACTTTCAAACCAAATTAATCAGACACCTCTAAATCCCTCTCTCCATCCTCTCTCTCTCTCTCTCTCTCTCTCTTTCTCTCTCCGGCAATTGAATTTGAAAAAAACAAATATCGAGCCGCTCTTACCACAGTGCTATTTCATCTTTAATTTAGGGTAATTCCACATTTCAATTCTCTCCCTTCTGTGCAGGTCCGAATCTGGGTTCGACTTCCCAGTTCCTTGACTTCCGAACAATGCAAGGCCCTAGAGGGTGTCTTTTGCCTCCTAAGCCTTCATCGCGGATGGCGGATATGGAGCTTGATGATGAGTGCGAGAGCAACCCTTCACGATGTCAACATTGAAGCTTACGATGTAGATGATGACATGCGCGGTGGTGGGGGCCGAGAGAGTACGGTGTGCTCAGCGGTAATGATGTGGGTCTTTGTTTTACGGATATCTTAGTTATGACTTATGAGACAATAATCTCCAGTGTTGTCTAATAGTTGGTTAGTTCCTTGTTTTGGACTAATCTTGTTTTTGTTTTATTTTGGATACTCCTCGACCTACCCATTTCCATAACTTAAGAACCCTCGAATCTCTTTAAAATCAAAAAGGTTTTTCTTATTGTTTTCCTAAATAAATGATAAGTGGCGAAATTAAAATTTAAATTCTTTGTCGAAACAAAAACGTACATGAATGTTAGATTCAGAAACAAAAAAAAGAACATGATGACGCCACAACTTTCGGGATCTCAAGGATGAATAAGCGGCTTATTTGAATGTGGTACTTATAATGGCATTATAAAATTAAAATTAATAAATATTTATGATTTATTTATTTTTCAAAAATATCATAAATATTTATGATATTTTAATGTTTTTTAGTTTGTTATTTTGTTAATTAGTTCTAAAAATAAACAAAAATTACATTTTATTATCGGCAACGGAATTTTCCGTCGATAAATAAAAAAAATATTAAATTATCGGCGGAAATATTAGTCGGTGTTTAATAAAAAAAAAAAAAAAAACATTTAATTTCACCGTCGGAAATATTCCGTCGGTGTAATATTTCAAAAGAAAAATAAAAAATATTTTAATTTCACCGTCGGAATATTTCCGACGATAAATAAAAAAATAAAAAATGATATATTTTCACCGGCGGAATATTTAGTCGGCGATAAAGATTTAGCGGCGGAATATTCCGTCGGTAAATCAACCGCCAAATTAGCGGCGGAAATAAACGAATATTCGAGGAATATTCGTTTTAGCGACGGAATTTAGCGGCGGAATTCCGTCGCTAAATTTGACGCCAAAAATTTTCCGACGCTAAAGCCTATATTCCGCCGCTATTTAGCGACGGAATCTGTCCGTCATTGATAATTCCGTCGCTAAATGACTGTTTACATTCCCTGGTAGTGACCATTCGATGGCTATCCGCTCTCGGATAGGAAATGACCATTTTCGGTCTGATGGCTATCCGCTCTGCTAGGGATGATTGTGATTTATCGTTTTCCTAGTGATAGCGTCTTAGGTGCCTCAAACCTTGAAGATGGCGTTTTAGGTGCCTCGAACCTTGGAGATGGCGTTTTAGGTGCCTCGGACCTTGATGATGATGGCTTTTAGGTGCCTCGGACCTTGGAGATGGCGTTTTAGGTGCCTGAACCTTGGAGATGATGGCTTTTAGGTGCCTCGGACCTTAATTTGAAATGGCCTTTCGGTGGACTTCGTCTGCTGCTTAGGAAGGAGAGGGTGACCGTTTTGGTCGAGGGTGGACCTAATGATAGGCTACCTACGTATCCCTAGTGGGAATCAAGCCCTTTCGTAGTTCGAGTACTACTCGAGATTCCGTTGGCTTTTGGGATTCCGTTAACTTTCTTTGTTTGGGATTTTGTTAGGCCTTCTTTGAAAAAAAATTGGACGTATTCGTGCAGGAAATCGGTCTTACGTTTTCTTTGACCCGTTGGGATGATTTTGATGAAAGATACGGGATCTCGTTATCTTTCTCGGGAGACTCGGTCTTACGTTTATTTGACCGGTTGGATGATTTTGATGAAAGATACGGGATCTCGTTATCTTTCTCGGGAAGCACTCGGTCTTACGTTTGTGCTTAGGAGATAATTTTGATGAAGATACGGGATCTCGTTATCTTTCTCGGGGAGATCGGGTCTTACGTTTGGCTATAGGAATGATTTTGATGAAAGATACGGGATCTCGTTATCTTTCTCGGGAAGATCGGTCTTACGTTTGGCTAGGGAGATTGATTTTGATGAAAGATACGGGATCTCGTTATCTTTCTCGGGAGATCGGTCTTACGTTTGGCTTAGTAGAAGGATTTTGATGAAAGATACGGGATCTCGTTATCTTTCTCGGGAGATCGGTCTTACGTTTGGCTAGGGGATTGATTTTGATGAAAGATACGGGATCTCGTTATCTTTCTCGGGGAGATCGGTCTTACGTTTGGCTTGCAGGAGGATTTTGATGAAAGATACGGGATCTCGTTATCTTTCTCGGGAGATCGGTCTTACGTTTGTGCCTGGGAAGATTTTGATGAAAGATACGGGATCTCGTTATCTTTCACGGGGAGACTCGGTCTTACGTTTGAGGCTAGGGATTGATTTTGATGAAGATACGGGATCTCGTTATCTTTCTCGGGGAGATCGGTCTTACGTTTCTTGCCTAGATGATTTTGATGAAAGATACGGGATCTCGTTATCTTTCTCGGGGCACTCGGTCTTACGTTTGACTTGCCAGAAGGGTGATTTTTGATGAAAGATCACGGGATCTCGTTATCTTTCTCGGGAGATCGGTCTTACGTTTTTCTTTCTTAGGGGGTAATTTTGATGAAGATACGGGATCTCGTTATCTTTCTCATGGAGATCGGTCTTACGTTTGACTGCCGGGAATGATTTTGATGAAAGATACGGGATCCATTATCTTTCTCGGGGAGATCGGTCTTACATTTTACTGCCGGAGATTGATTTTCTTGACAAGGGGCTGACTTTGGTTAACTTTGGTTAACTCTGTCAAGTTGGGGACTAATCTGCAGAGTCCCAGATTTTTAAAGGGCAAAAGGGTCATTTTGACCACTTGCAATCCTATCCGCGCGGATAGGAGCGGGCGTGTTGAAAACCAGGGGTTTTTTTAAATGAGGGCCGCCCCCTTTCTCCTTCCCAGTCATTTTTACGGAAACAATTACGAGAGAGAGAGAGAGAAACTGGAAAAACCGCCATTGTTGGGCAAAAGCTTGAAAAATCTTCCGATTTTCTTCGATTTTCGAGCAATGGAACACGGGAAGGTGCTTTTCAAGGCCAAGGACGTGGCCCGGTGGCGGAGAAGACGATTGGGCTCGTCCGAATGAGGAGGCATTATACTCTTTCGCAATCGATTGCGGAGGAGCCCTACCCGATGCTTGGCAACATTGGGCTTCGATCCGAGTCTCCGAACGGTATACTTTGAATCTTTTCATTCCCTTTGTTGATTTCTTGCTTGAAATTTGAATTTTGGGTGATTTTGAATTTTTTTTTTTTTGAAAATTTCGAAAATGATTGATGTTCATTGTCTTGGATTTTGATTTTGATGCTATGCATGTTGCAATGAATTTGTTGGTGTCAGAATATGCATTTTGCTTGGGAAAAGAATTGGCATTTTTGCCACACATTTTTGTATCAGAAAATTGCATGTGAAAATTCGAAAATTGTGATGATGATTTTTTTGAAATTGAATATTGATATTGATGAATGATGCAATGCATGCATTTTGTTTGGAAAAGAATGGGCATTTTGCCAATATGAGATGTATGTATGTTTAGGATTTTTTTTTGAAAAGTGGGACGGATTTTTCCTCCCGTTGCATGTAAGATGGATGATATGCATGTATGCATTTTTTGAAAATGGGACGGAGTTTTATTTCCGTCAACTTCTTGTAGGATATGCATGTATGCATTTTTTATTGAAAATTGTTGAATGGGATTTCTTTGAAGCTTGTCTTTTACGTGAGAAAAATGGGGACTATGTCTCATTGCGTGCCGTTATCTTTGCCGAAATTTTTTTTTTTTTAATGCATGTGTATGCTCTTTTTTTTTGTGCAAATGCAAATGCAAATTTTTTTGACATTTTCTCTCTTTTTTTTTTTTTTGCGGGCGGAAACCGTTTTGTGACGGAGCGGTGAACAAAATGAAGACTCGAGGATCGGTGGAGTCCGTGGTTGACTTGTGGGACCGGCTTCCGAATGCGGGCCGAGGAGCTTTGCGAGTCAGGAGGCAGATTGTTGTTGAGGCAGGGCTTTGGGAGTTTGTTGAGTGCTTGAGGGGTGGTCAAGTTCCCTACAGAGCAAGGGCACGATGTTTGCTTTGGCGCGGCATTGGTGGGACGCGACCCACACCTTTCACTTCTTACGGGGCGAGGCTACGGTTACGCCCTCCGATCTGTGCGATCACGGGCTTGTCCTTTGTGGGCGCGGCATTGAGTGGCGGGACGAAGCTACGGCCCGATGCGGATCTGCGAGCTCTTACAGGATTTTCCCCTATTCCCAAAAGGGGATGGGGATGGAGTATGCGGTGGTCTACGGGAAGATTGTGGAGACCATTGTGAGTTACGAGGTGGGGAGGAGAGGATAGGCGCCGTCAGTTGCCAGGGGCCTTCTTGTGGTTTGCCTTTTCGAGCACCCTCTTTGGACATCTTTGAGGACGGCGAGTCTTTGCCTTCTTGAGGTCCTTGGAGGACATGGAGATGGTGGAGATGTCTCGTGGGGAGAGGCCATGGCGAGCTTTTACTTTGCTCTTGATAGGTACGGCGGAAGGCTGTGAGCTCACTATCTTGCTTTGAGTTTGCCACAGGTATAAGCTCTCTTTTTGCTTTCCCTCTCTTTTTTTTTTTTTGAGCACACACTTTTCTTTTGCCTTTGGATTGATTTGATTTTTACCTTTCGCAGGTATGGGCGTTGGAGTTTTCCACGTCACGATGTGGCGGCGGCCCGGCGGAGTGCTGTCCGGGCGTATCCGGCCATGCATTCTTAGTCCCAAGCATGCCAGGGGAGAAGATAAGCTCCGGGGCGTACGACTCTCGAGGTACGCGGATTGCCTTCCTTTGACGGAGGCGAGACGGATGAGGGGATGATATTCTTCCCACAGGATCGCTTCAGGTGGCGCGGTGAAGGGCGAGATTTGGAGGCTGTGCGGCGGAGGATTACGAGAGAGGTCGACTGCGGCGTCTATTATGCAGGAGAGAGGGTGACACGCCGGCATGGCGTGAACTCGCCTTTGAGGACACCGGTGGAGCCTCCCGCCGATATGATGCACCAGTGACGGATCCGTGACTGGGATGAGATTGCAGCGGCCCGGCACTTCTCGGCATTTGTGGCGGCGAGCCATACCCGTGACATTCGTCTTGAGGAGGCTGAGGATGCCTCGGGTTACGGATAGAGAGGGGCTTGGGATCCGCGGTACCCTCGGACGGATTTTCATATATCGAGGATGGGGTCCGATTGAGGGTGCGAGATCCCTCGGCTGGCGGCTTCCACGAGCTTTCCGGCCTCGTCCGGGTATGAAGAGTATGGCTTCACCTTTTCCCCTTTTTTTGCTTTTGTCTTTTCTTTTCTTTCCTGTCATCATTTTTTTTGTTTGACGCTTTTGCTTTTGTGCGGTTTCGGAGGTGGTCGTCGAGAAGGCGCGAAGCAAGTGATCGGGGCTAAGAGATTCATCGGGAGGATGGTCGCTTGCGGGGCTCCTCGAGGCTAGAGCGAGGCGACCACGGCCGGCGCTTTGTCGGACGGGAGGCTTCTCCTATTCGCTCGAGACTTCTTGAGAGACTCCTCTGTCTCCTCTCCTTGATCCCGCGCGGTCTTGCCTTCGGATCACGTCATTCTCGGGGATCCACACGGGCGGGGACACGTTTGGCGGCATGGTGGGTCGTCTTCGTACGTCCGGGAGTCGCGCCTTCACCTTTGGATACGATTTTTCGCGAGATCTCGGCTTGCCACTATCGGAGCGTGCGAGGTTGGTCTGGCAGAGCCTCTTTACGGAGACGAGGACGATTCGAGCCCGAGATTTTCGGGGCTCTGAGGAGGCGGGCCCAGTCGCAAGAGGCCGAGGGACGGACGTCGGGCGCTAGAGTTACGATTGATTACCCCCACACGATTTTTTAGGCGATTTTACGAGATTTTGAGATTTATAGTAAGGATTGAGATTTGTACGGCTTATACACATTTTTTCTTTCTTTTTTTTTTTTTTGGGATGTAATAATTTAGGATTTTATTGATGTTTGTTTGTTTTTTTATGCACACTCTTTTTTTTTTTTGGAATGTAATAATTTAGGATTTTATTTTATGAATGCAATGCGGTATGAATGCGGTGTTGCATGAGCCTTGTTTTTTTTTTTGGCAAGGGTGTTAGTGTTTGGTATATGGGTGGTTTGGGGAGGTTTTTGCACGGGTTTCGAGCAATCGGGACGGAATATTCCTCTTTTGGTGTAGCGGCTTGGGTACATTGCGGATTTTACGATGGAAAGCAATCATATCCGCGCGGATGGGGTCACGCATCGACATTGTCCTTTAATTTTGCTTGAATCTGGTCTCACTTTATTTCAAATTCAAATATCCTCTTCAACCTCCAGTCAAACAGCCATTTTCGGGAGAAGAGAGAAAAACCATGGAAAACTTTAGAAAAGCTCCATCAAAATTGTCCCAAGAATCCCAAATGTCATTCTTGACAAGTTCAAGGATTGGTCTAGAGAGATTATGCATGAGAGGAGGTCCTTCTTTGAAGAAAGGTACAAGGTGAAGTGCTTATGGTCTCTCAAGGAATTGATTCCGGATTATGAGCTTTTGAGGGCTTCTTCCTCATTTTGGGACACTAGAAGGCATGTCTTTTGCCTTTCCTTCAACGAGATTGTTCCATTGTCGAAGAATTTCGGGCCTTGCTTGGAGGTCGGAGGTGGAAGAGATAGCGGTTCCTTTGCCGGAGGGGCTTCTTTTGTTGACGGATTGTGCGTCCTCCTTCATCTTTCCCGGAGGAAAGCGCAAGGTATGATCCGTGGTCCGATCATTTTGATATTTCCGGCCTTCCCGATAGGTTTAGGGGCCTTAGGCTTGGTGGATGATGCCTATTGGGATGCCTTTGCACTTTGTATGTTTGGCTTTGTTCATGGTCTATTCCTTTGGGATTTGCCATCGGTCTTTCTTGGATGTTGTCGTTCCATGTCGCACAGGCGAGAGATGTCGTTCCTTTGATTACGGGAGACTTTTCATGCTCTTGATAGGTGAAAGCTACCGGAAGGCGGTATATGCACGGGGGCGGCCCGTTCCTGCTTGACCACATGTGGGCGATGGAGCGTTTGGGGATTCTTCGGGAAACTCCGACATGATCAAGCCTTGGACATTTTGCCGGGAGGGGGTTCTTGTGGATTTTGATGATCGGGGCTCGTAGGAGCGTTGGATGGCTGGTCTCAGGACGAGAAGATATCAGATGGTCGGTGCCTTGTTGGCGGGTGGAGACTCGCGAGTGCTTCGGGGATGGGTCTCGTAGGTGCATGCTTAGGGGCTTTCTCGGTCTAGCTTCTATATTAGGCTTTAGTTACGAGACGGTTTGGCTGGAGCGGGTTCCTTTGGGGGACTTTGATGATATAGCCACCGGGGTGGTGGCTCTGTTTCTATGGATGATCCTCGGTGTTTCCATTTCTTTCCCGAGCATGGAGGTATGATGCCTTTCCTCCTCGGGTTATTCTCGGGCGTCAGACCGGTGTTCTTGACCACTTGGTACCTGGATTGGTATGAGAGGCATGCAGGAGAGACTCGGTGGCTATTTTGAGACGGCGTGAGGCCATTGTGGGTGCGGAGGACATGTTTACGAGAGGAGGAGGGCGGCGAGGGCCAACCCTCGCTGATAGGAGCGGAGACGGCGTGACCGTGGCCGACTATGAGGCTTACGTCAGAAGAGACGGGAGAGGAGGGCTCTATGCTACCGGCTAGGCTACGGGGAGATGAGAGATGACGCTAGGGCTACTAAGGCCACGACGGAGGCTGGTTTGATAGATCTGTTCCTATACGGAGCTTGGTAGGAGGAATACACGACATTTTCCGGTTCGAGAAGAAAGAAGACTCGAAGGGGAAGAAGAGGGGAGAGGCCGATGCGAGTGGCTTGGAGTGACTACGAGGTTTCAGTATCCCTTTCTTGTCATGGCGAGACACATTAATTTGATTATGTATCTTAGTTTTCTTTTAGCGAGGTTGCCGGTTGTAGGAATGAATCGGGCTTAGACTCGTCAAAAAGTTTTTTAACTTGTAATGAATATTTGAATTGCTTTAGAGTTTTGAGACAGCTTTCATGGTGCGATCAATTGTATTGATGTCAAAGTATGACTTTTATTTGTGTTTTAGACCGAACCGTTTCCATTGCCTACGTTCCCCTCATTTTGAGGAGCTCGGGTCTTCGTAGTTCAACTTTGATTTTTTTTGTTGTTTTTTTTTTTTGTTTTTGTTTTTTTGGTGCAACCTGTTTTTACCTAGGCCGCCCTTTTGGGTTTTCAACCTAGTTGGGTATTACTCTTTTAGCACTCTTTTTTTTTTTTTTTTTTTTACGCGTAGTATCTGCGCGGCTTGTCACCATTCCTTTGGGTGTACAAAGGGATTCCCGTCGAGTGCTGCAAGTTGCATGGCTCCTCAGGAGAAGATCTTACGGACGACATATGGCCCGACCCATCTGAGGCTCCCATTTGCCGAGGGGTTGATACGGGCTGGGGGCTTTTCTTTCAAAACGAGATCACCTTCTCGGATCTCCGTGCTTTACTTTCTTGTCGAAGGCTCTGGCCATTCTTCCTTGGTAGGCTCGGATGTGTTCCATTGCTTTCAATCGGCGTTCATCTAGCGGGGCCAATTCGTCATGGCGACTCTGGAGCCATTCGACCTCGTTGATCGGCTTTCCGGCGGTATGCGGAGCGAGGGATTTCGGCTCGATTGGGAGCACGGCTTCCATTCCGTATGTGAGGAGCAAACGGTGTTTCCCCGGTTGCCGTTACGGCGATGTTACGCCAGCCCCGAGTGCCGGAGTGTAACTTCTCGGGCCAATCTACTGCCTTGGACGGCCATTTTCCGGATGATATTTTCCCGAGTCTTGTTTGCTTTGCCTCGACGGCTCCGTTGGTTTGGGGCACATGTAAGGAGATGACTTGTGACGGGTTGTCGGAATTACGCCGGCCGGTTTTCACATTCCCCTTGAAGTGGGATCCATTATACGAGATGATTTCGGTGGCAACCCGTACGCATATGATGTTTTCTTTGATGAAGAGGGCAACTTTCTTTGAATTGAGGATTTTGTAGGACTTTGCGAGCATCCTTTCCGATTCCTTCGAAGAAATCACCAATCTGCGTCTCTTTAGGCTCTTCCGCGGTTCCCAAATTCACACTCGTCAAAATCTCTTCGGCGGCTTGGGCTCGATTTTCCTCTTTAGGACAACTTTTTGCTTAAAGATTTTTTTGTTGTTTGATTTTTGATTTTTTTCGTTTAATGTGTATGCTTTTTTTATCTAATGAATTATTATTAAATTTTTTTTATTAATTAATTCATCATTAGTTAAAGTGGCAATCGAGGATACTCGAAAGGTTCGTCATTTCATTGAAAACGAAAAGGAATACGGTGCTTGCTACGAGACTCGTAGTCTTCGGGCGTAAGGCCGTCGGACGACCCTAGAGACTCGATCTTAACAAAGAGAGGGGGAGGACTTGTCCTAGATTGACACAAGGGACGGGGGACCAATCCAAGCTTGGTGATCATTTCCTCCTTGGTCGCGGACGGGCACGAGAGGTTTTCCCAATTTTTAGCGGCTTTCTTTGTTGGTGGCCTCATGACTCGGGAAGCTGTCTTTGTTTTTGTTTTCCTTTCTCAATTCTTTGCTATCAATCTCTTGGACCGAGCCGAGATCAATCGGAGTCGCTTTGGACTTCTTCTTCGAACAATTCTTTGCATAACCGAGACCATCCCAATCATCGAGGGAAATTCCGTGGCCTTAGCTTTTGGCTGTCGGTTCGAATTCGGGTTTCGGATCTTCTGGGCGTAGGAATAGTGGTTGTGAGCTTCTCGGCTGTTCCACCGAGTCGGGCACGCCTCACGAAGGTATACTCGCTCTTCATGGTAGTGGTAGCCCCGGGTATCTTGGGTAGGTCCGGGAACATTCTACGGGCCGGGTTAGCCTTGGTTCCTCTAAACTTGTTGAGGCTATCTGTAGCTTTAGCCATCTGCTCGTAGGAGTGGGCTCTGTGATGTTTCTGGTTGTGTGGGACCCTTTACAAAGTAGTCGGCCAAATTAGGGTGAAGGGGAGAGATTTAGGGTTGTCGGCCGGGACCTTTCTGTGGCGGCTTCAAATCTTTTCCTTTTGCGGTGTCAGCTGAGGAGGCCTCATATCCCGGGTAGTGGCGAGTATTACGTCCTTTCACCTCGATGAGTTTGTGAGTTCCTTGTTGGTGCTTCCCCGGACCGAGGCCGGGTAGATAGCTCATTTTTCTCATCATTTTCAAGGCCGGTGGGATTTTATCCCGAGTGGCCAGTCGGATCTATGTTGCACACTTGGGCCTTGGGAGGCTCGGCCGTGAAGCACGTTAGCATGAGACCTTCCTCGTCATGTTTGATTTCGAGAATAGGTATTCCGCAGTATCTGTGCCCTCTAAAGTGACTAAATCCCAGTAAATGGTCGTCGGATCCCCATTCGAGGCAATTTCACACCTTTGGTGGAGGCTTGAGGCGACCCACTTTGACTTGATGGAGCGAGGTCTTCCCGGCGGGGCATTGAAAGTAATCGGGATGTCGATAACACGGAATTCCACGGTATCAATTTACTGTCCAAACCGAGAGGTCCAAAGTAGCAACTCAGGGGCTTGCTCGGGATGTTGAGTCGTAAGCTTTGGCTTGTGAGGGAGGAAGGCTTCAAGTACGTAGTCTTGATATCAAGCGAGCTCATGATCTTTGCGGGAAGAATATTCATTCCGGACCCGTTATCAACAGGACCCGAGGGAGCGTCGTTCATCCAATTGAATTTGTGATGAAGAGAGGCTCGTTATGATCGGCCCCAAATTGAGGGAGGTCGAGATACGTGAAAGTGATTATGTTCCCGTAGTGGATGTTTCCAATCAGTGTACCACGTCATCGGGAGTAGCATCAATAGGGACTAGAGTGCGGGCCGGGCTTTCTTCCGGCTTCGGCTTATGGGGATAGGACGAGGTGAGTAGAGACCGAGAGGGAAATGTTGGCTGTGTTTGCTTCTGGGTGAGCACGGGATCCTCTTTTCGAGTGCAGGTTTGTTTGTCTTAGCGTAGGGCGGCGATCTTCTTTTGGTGTTTGATCGTGGCCTTCTTATACGCCTTGGGATTTCCTTGGAAGATACGCCGAGATCGGGTCAACGAGTTAACTTCCTCATCGGTCGTCTCTTATTTGGATTTCTTCAATCTTTGCTAAGGTCAACGGGGGAGCCCTTTTGGCTATTGGGCTGGTTACGACGGAGTCTAGTGACGGTGAGGGTGGTGCTTGGCTCCTTCTGAGGCGGCCCTTATAGCTGCTTCCCAAGTCACGAGGCTTTTGGGTTTGGGGTTGTGTTGTTGCCCCTTGGATGGCCCAGCGAGCTAGGGCGTCCTCAGATTCACTCTCATGGCCGGCCTTGCTCATAGTTATCATGCAGCAAAGAGTCGCTATTGTCGGGACTCGGCGGCTTTCGATCTCATCCCGGTATAGTGCGGCCATTACGATTCCCTTACGTAATACTCGAGTTGGAGATGATTATAGCGTTACGTGTGGGAGGCGCATCCGGTATCATGCCGAGTTTCTAGGACTTCTACGAAAGGCGGCATACATTCGGGGAAGGTGACCTCTTCTTGGGTAACCACGACAAGGAGTGTTACTTTGTTGCAGGGTGGATTTGATCTAACCATGGTTATTTTCTCATTTGGGCGGATGGGAGTTAATTTTCCTCTTTCGATCGGATCTTCGACTATCGGCTGGATCGGACACACGAAAACCCTTTCCCCAAGCATGGTAGGCGAGTGTTGAATTCTAAGACATCCGCGTGCTCGAGATCCATGAAACTTCATGGCCTTCATGTCCTCGGTCTCATATTCGTCTTCCGAAGTTTCTTCGTCGTCGCTTCTTGATAACCGGCCATTGTGCACGGCTCCCGTGGGCTCATTTACGGCATGATTGTTCAGTTGTTTCGGATCGGGGCCTCGGTTGACTCTTCGCTCTCGTCATCATCATCATCATTGCTGTCATCGGAATCTTCTTCCCATACTACGGGATTTCGGGTGAGAGGAACGCCGATCAAACCCGTTGGGGGAATATGGGTGCGTGCGGCGCAAAAAATTGTCATATGTTCCCATTCCGGAAGTGGCAATTGTGACTCGGCTTCTCCTCCCGAAATTGCGGGGGAAGAGTGAGAGGGGGTGGCACGTATTTGACACCGAGTAGAATGTAGAAGGGTTCTTCCTCCTACGATTCTTCGGTTTCTTTGCCTTCGGGAGTCGTATTTGACTTCTCCAATAGCCGGTTTGTGGAAGTGTACTAGCTCAGAGATGCTCTTCGGCCTCTTTCTTGATAAGCCCCGATACGAGGCGCTCGCCGGAAGCTTTCTTGTTCGATTCTTCTCGATTGTTCTAACCATCTTGTGTAAATGGTCCTCTCATATTTTGGCCAGGAACGGCCCCGGCTCTTCGGTATTGGCCTTCCCTTCATCCGAAAAATAGCGGGCCTCGTATTCTTGCAAGGAGTCTCGACATGAGACCAAGATGGGTTGATTCGTTCGATATCCTCAAGGGCGGGGAATCAATTCGGGATCCTCGGCGAGGTTGGCCACGGGTATTTGGGGACCTTCATCGGCATCTTCATGGGCATGCGAAGATTCTCCGCATTCAATCATATTCACACGATTATGGTTCCTTAGCGGCGGATTTTTGGCTGTGTTAGGCCCTTCGGGGCCTTCCAACTTTCCTTGCTCTATTAGCCCACTGGATTGCCTTTTTGAGTAAGCGGTTGTCGATCGGATGTCAGTGAGCTTGATGAAAAGCACAATACTTTGTAGTATCACGGGAGCATTCGGATTTACGGGTTGGAAATTCTCCAAAGGCCGCGGCAAGCCTTCTTTCACGAGTCCCCTAAAGATGTCATTCAGAGGCATTCCAAAGTTTTCGAGATTCATGACCCGTGAGTGCAGGCTCAGAGCTGGTTTCTGGGAGCAAAAGGAGTCGTGTTGTTACATTCTGTCCCGCATAGTTAATCATCTCTTTGCCTTTAGCGGGAGCGAGGGCGGTGTTTGCGGGAGGAGCCCGATATACGTGGCGGAGTGCGGCGGCCGGTTGCTTGATTGTAGGCCTTTTCAAACTTAGGCTGCGAGTTAACCATGGCCCGTAAGTCGAGTATGGGAAGTGGCGAGGAGGCTCTCGGATGTGGTTTCAAGCATGGTGGAAGATGTCCGGTTGTTCCTCTTCGGAAGGAGGGATGGCCATTTCTTTGAGTTTCGAGATTCCACCGCTTGTAAAGTCCCCAACATTCTCATCGGGGCCATTGCTGCACTGTTGTTTGTAGGTCAACCCTATTTGTTTCCCATTCCAAGTTGGCCTTATATTTCTGTGAAAGGCATTGGTAATCTGGTCCCATGTAGCCACGGCTTCGGGTTTCAAACGGAAGAACCACTTTAAGGCCTTTGGACTTCAAGGATGGCGAAATAGTCGGCCAGCTGGCGATTGGTACATCCTTTGGCCTTTCATCGCAGGTATATGTGTCCAAATGGGTTTTCGGGCATGCGGTCCCATCAAAGAGATCCAGATTAGGCATCACGAATTTGTGGGGCGGAGGAACAATGGAGTCAGTGCGGTAGGCGGAAGGCGGGCTTCTTGGCGATCGGTTCGGCGATACGCGCTTTCATTTCCTTGTGTTGTTCCATGAACCGAGGCCGAGATGAGGGTCTTGTGGCGGAACCATGGCATTCAAGCTAGTGGGTGAGCTAGAGAGGAGCTACCGGAGCGGGGGTGGAGTGGAGAACGCAGCCGATCCGGGGGCGTAGGTGAAAACACATGTCACAGGGGCGAGTTACCACAGGGGAGCATGAGTAGGAGCACGAGCAAAGGATAGAACCTTGCGGCTTCTTTGTTGATTTTCAAGCGGCAAAGTAGGTGGAAGCGGCCCGATGTGGCCGGATAACTTGGATTTCGAGTGGGGCCCGTAAGTAGGCTTGAGTGCGAGTTTCTTTGTCCGGATTGTTGAAGTGCATGGTACACTGTGGTGAAGGTGTGTAACCGGGGAATGCTGCGGTCTGGTGATTCGGATGACACCCAGGGATGGAGGCTTGGTAACCACATAGAAGTGCAGTGAGGAATGGATTTGTGTGAGGGCTTGGTGAACTAGTGCTTGTTACGAGGAGGGGCTCTGGCTGTGGCCCGAGAACCAAGTTGTGGCGGCATTCCGAGCGTGGTTGTATTCTTGTGAAGGTCGGATTGATCGGTTCCGGCGAGGCGGGATCCCGATTAGGCTGTGGCATTCGAGATAGCCCCAACCATGAGAAGACATTCCGTCTTGATTTTGCCCCCAGATTTGTGCCGTCGAGTGCATGGATCCGGTGGTGCGTGGTTGGGGAGGCTGGTGACCCGAAAATCGAGGAGCATGGGTTACGGTAGTGGCACCATAGGAGGTGGGTGGCGGCATCTGGTGTAGTCGGGCGGCGAGAGTGGGGTTGGCATCCTCGTCTTCTTCCACGGTGAAGGTGCCATGGATTGAGGTGGCGGCGGCCAGACCGTGACTCTTAATAGCCTCCATAATTTGTTTAGGTTGTAGCTTCTGTCGTAACCTCATACGTACGCTAGCGATTCCCTTTGTTGCTCTGTACGAGGGGTCCGGGAGGCGGAGTGACGTTATCCCCATCATTACCGGGCGATGCGAGACATTACGAAACCGGAGTCGGAACAAGCGGTGAAGGCGACGATGCGCTTGACTCTTCCCAGTGATCAAACGGTGACCGGTGCAGAAGCCAAGCTTTGTGCGGAGGCTGCGGGGAAAGGACACGAAGGTTCGGATGGTGCAGGAATGGAAGGAGGGTAGGTGTTTGGGCTTTAGGCTCATGCGACATGCGATTATTTGTTCACGTTTACTTAAAACATGTTTTATTAACCTAATCGGTTGGAAAAGATTGCTCTTCTTTTCGCAAACTACTCTGGATTCTGGATCGGTGGGCCGTCGCTACGTCTATAAGCCCCTCGTATTCCACTGTATTTCCCCCGACCTCCCGGGGTGGGCGGCCCGGGCGAGGGTCCTATAGGGCAAGCGGGTCCCACCGACCAGAAAACGATCCTAAAAGTCGGCGGGTAATCGAGTCTTAACGAGCATTCGATGTAAATTACGGACAAGGCGACGTCAAAAGTCAAGATCATGTCAGGGCTCGACGAAAAGTCGGCATGATTTGGGTGATAAATGTCCACGATTGATCTTGACTTGTCGTCGGTTAAGCCGTAATTAGGCATGGAATAATCATTAATCCTTGATGACTCGGTGTCAATCTTTGGGAGTCGGTGTATAATTTGTGCCGGTCGAGCCGAAGTCGGCGCCGGTCAATATCTTGGTCAAAGTCTGCGGCGGAAAACCGGCGAGAACTTCGGCCCGATTAGGGTCCCCAGAAAGATATTGAGTCGGTATGCCGACAAAGGCTTGAAAGGAAAGGTCTATACGCGGACGGGGCATGACACGGACCCGGACTAAAAACCAGCGGGTCTCGGACAAAGTGTGTCACGGACAAGTGCATAGTCGACACGAGGCTCCATGGGATGTTTGGGTAGTCTGTGCTCATCAGAAGGCGTAATAAGACCAAACGGACCGCGACAAAGGATTTCCCGGGTTAGGGACGTAGTGTGCGGTGTACGGTCACGTGCGCGTAGTGTCTGGCGATCTATATTCTTTTACGAGTAAAATAGAAATTTTTTATGTGTCTTAAAAATATGATGCATGATTTTTTTTTATTATTTTTTTTTTGAAAATTTTCCCTTTTTTTTTTGAAAATCTCTTTTTTTTTTGAATTTTTTTTTTTGAAATTCAATGAGCACGTAAAGCACGTAAGCACGAAAATTCCGACGAGTTAGGGACATTATTCCGACGAGTCAAAATTTTGACTTTCTCCGAGGCGGCCAAAACAACACGAAAAGCGTGCAAAAATCAACACACACACAAAAATGATTTTCAAAGCGGGACGGAAGCTTGACCCTCAAAAGCTTTTTTTTTTGAAAACGGTGATACCGGTACGTGGGATTGTTAAACCACAATTTATCCCGACTCGTGTTAGGAGGCGATAACGGGAAGTTTAATGGTTTCCACCAATATACCAAATATCATTTTTTAAAAAAAAAAGCTTAGTCCCAGCGAGTCGCCTTTGTGATGATGTGCTTCATTTCTCGGGAAAAATTCGATTTCTTTTCGTTGTTTCTTTGAAAAAATCAAATAAGACCCGGAAAAGAACGGAGTCGCCACGCCATTTTTGTTTTAAGGGCCAAAACTTTGAAAAAAGCCCGAGATCAGAGATTTAGGTTCGGAGGTCATGTTACACGCCGGGAAGGACGTTAGTGTGCACCGGAATGCCTCGTAAACGAGTCTTCCAAGCTGAAAATCATTTGTGTGTGTGTGTGTGTGTGTGTTTTGGCCAAAATAATTTGAAACTCAGAAAAGTAAAAATTGGGATATCTTTTCAAGACTTTAAACTGATCCCATGAATTTTGGAAGATTTTGGATTGAGATTTGGTACTCAAAAAGACCTTTTGAAGTTGAGAGCCATTTCTGCCAGAATGAAAAGGCAGTGGACCTTTGATTTTGAAATGGATTCAAGGGTCTTAAAACTTCATAATCTGGATAAACTCAGAGAATGAAAGTTGTTCTAGACACCTTAAATAAGATTTGTACGAAGGAATTTTCCATTTTGGAGAAGATTTGAGGGTCAAAACCTTCTGGAAACCTCAGATATGGGATCTGGATTCCCAGAAATACCTGATGAACTAGCCTCTACGAAAGAAAATTTGAAAAGAGGGAGTTTTGCACTCACCCCAAAAAAATAAAGTAAAAATATGTCTGGAAAGATCTGGATGTTGGCTACAAAAAGTGTTTTGTAGTCAACACCAAATTTCAAGTTCATCTGTGTCCAAAAAAATTTAGACCATGGACTGAGGTACTGAGAAAATTGCTACTGGACAGCAACTTCTCAAGAAAGAAAATATGATTTTAAGGGGGTTTTGCATCCATGCTTGTCCCCATTTCCCTAGGTTTTGGTTAGTGATCACTTGACATTTTAGTGGTGAATCAACTATACCAAACCATCATGAAAGTACATTAGGACTAAGCATTTCATTTAACTTAGGAAGGGGATTTTTATCCTTTGAAAATGAGATTTGATGCTTGAAAATGGTTTTTAGGGTTTTTAGAAAATGAGTTTTCTTTGCAAGAAAGTAAGAGAACTTGAAAATAATTTTGATCTTTGTAGAAGATCATCCATGGAGATGGTCTTCCATGGTGATCTTCTTAGATCTAAAGCAAGAAGATGAAAGAACTACATTTTGTAGTTTGCAAATGCATGCATGGAGGAGTTTAGGGTAAGGAGAAGGAGGGTTTACCAATCTTCCTTGTGTTCTTGAGTGTTTGGCTTGAGTGTATGAGTGTTTAGGGCTTTATGAGAGTGAGTGGATGAGTGTGAGTTGGGAAAGATTGGAGAGAAAATGGTGACAATTCTTGAAGAATTCTCCTTTGTTTTCTCTCTATATTTCCGAGTTCGGTGCAATGTGTTGTGGCTCCTTATTTTTGTGGTATTTGGGGCTCAATTTATAGCCCTCTGAAAAATGCAAACCATCCGCGCGGATGGGATCCCGGCGTGCCTTGTTCATTAAATGCGGCTTCGGCTTTGGACACAAGGAATATTTCTTTTGAAATTTGAAATTGCAGTTTATGTTTCCATTTCTATTTTTGGTTTTATTCTTTTGTTTTACTTTTTGAGATTCTTTTTGAGGTTTAACCTTAAATAACAATGCCCATTTTACCCTCACTTTGTTAGAAAAGTTAGGATTGTTAGGAATTGTTAGAAATGTTATAACTTTCGTTAATTTTCTAACGAAAATTCTAACAAGCTCAAATTGGAGCACTTACACTTTGATTATGGTGCCTCATACGAACCCAGAAGCTGGCTTTAAGTCTTCTAGACCTTCATGGATACTCGTTTAGAATCGGA
>JAFEMH010008423.1:0-23380 GCA_022495995.1 Adenophora triphylla var. japonica | reverse complement strand
GGTAAACAGGGAACAATAACCAAATGAGTCACGCTTTGGTCCAAGGGACTGCCCTCAAACCAGTCTTCTGATGATCTGTTCAGTGGCCACCTTTTGTCGCGTGACACAGGACAACCAGAGACAAAGTTGTCGCACGACTTGGGTGGTCACTGAACCAGCAGCTCCTCAAATCATCAAATCATCCCCTGCTTTACCATATCTAGAGCAACACAGAGATACCAATGCACAACAAATGACCACAAGCACAAAGGGCTCACAAGTTCCATAATCAACAAAATGTAGGCATCACAAATGATTAACGAATAATGTACACAACATGGATGCATTGGATGTTTTTTTGACTAAACGAAAGCTTGACCCACTTTTGAAAACAAGCTTCAAGTCCCCAGCAGAGTCGCCACTGAATGTGCGCTCGCCGAAAATTAATAAAAAATAATAAGGAGTCGCCACGCCGTTTTAAGAGGAAACATTGAAAACCTTTGTTTTAGAGAGAAAACATGAGTTCGGGGGTCAGGTTACGTGTTGGGAAGAACTGAGAGTTCACCCAACACGCCTCGTCCATAGACGAGTCTTTCAATCAAACACATCCAAGTAAATCCAAAGTGTGTGCAAATATTGATAATAAACGAAATGTGATAAAATGCATCTTATTAATTATGAAACGAGAAATTACATATTGTGAGCCCATTATTTAGGGAGGCCACATCCCTGATACAAACAAACTAGAACAGACATAAAAGGAAAAGAGTCACCGCAGATGGGTCATGTGTGTCGCATGACACATCGTGCCGTGACCACATGTGTCGCGTGGACACAGGATCACTTGGGACGAAGGTGTCGCGTGACACATATGAGCCTTCTGCGTAAAACCTCACAATATGAACTCGAAATTAACGAAGCTATACGTATCTAATTAACAAGTTGAATTATGAACGAAAAACATAAACAACATCAAATCGACCCAGGAGTGTGGATATGGGTAGATCCCAGCACCCCCTTAGGGCTCAAACACCAAATTCAACCAAATCAATCAATATGAGCTCAATTACACAATCTATGCAAGTTAAACAGAGAGATTGCGATTGGGATTCAGTAATTCAGATAGCTAGGATCTGATTACTGAATCCAAACAAAATAGAACTATAAAATTGCAAGGAATTAAATGAGAGAGAGAGAGAGAGAGAGAGAGAGTTAGGGAATTGTTACCCTTGTTGATTCCACGAATTCTATATCTAGTCAGATATAGAATCCTTCAATTCTTCGTTGTAGATCTCACAGCTCTGATCCAAGGGTTCCAATTGGTGTAGGTAGAGAATTGGGTTTGGATGAGAGGGATTAGTGGGTTGGAAGGTAGGAGAGAGAGAGGTTTGGTGTTTGGGATGTTCGTCACAATGCTATTTTGGCAGAGTAACAGTAGGCTAGAATTGAGATCTTTTTCAATGAGGGGGAGGGTCTTATTTATAGGCTGCAGTTGGCTGCCTTAGTATGTCGCACGACCTTACGCGTCCACTTTCCATGCCTCAAGCTGTCGCGTGACACAAGGTGGCTCAACCGCTTTTGGCGCCAAAAACCAGTTTCTGGAACATTCCGGGAAAATACCCAAAAGGTCCAACAGGTTTTTATTCCCAAGGGGTCCTTTGGCATGAATGATGTACCAAAAGGTACTTCCTTCGCGGGAAACTCATGGAACGTTTCCGAAAGTCTCGGGATAGGCCGGGAATTTACCAAAACGCCCCTTAATGCAGTTTTATTATATTAAAATGCATCGAAAAGGTTGCGAATTGGATTGGCGTACTTACAGCAACTCTTCTCCTCCTTCCTGGTAATTGCTTATATATACTAATTGACTCTCTATTTCTAAAAAAATAAAAAATAGAGTTTTGTTGTTGGATAAGTGTAATGAGTTGCAGAATGAACATGTTCCATTTCTTTTCTTATCCCCCCCAACAAAATAAAAAATAAATAAAAATAAGTAAGTAAGTAAGTAAATAAATAAAATGATCAAATCGACTATTATGGGAATACTACATGCTAAGTTGAAGGGGCAGTTATGTTGGATCAGTATTATTTGACGATTTCTGGATAAAACAAAATATTGTCCGCTCAAGAACTAGAGATTCATGAGGACCTCATGAATCTCTAGTTCTTAACCTAGTAAAGTTAATAAATAAAATGTTCAATTTCTTTTCTTAACCTAGTAAAGTTAATGTTAAAGCTATGAAGGGGAGGGATACATGTATACATTAAAAATAACATAGAGATTCATGAGGACCTCATGGAATATAATGATAGGGTTCTAGATCCCACACTACTACATTTCTGACCTAATGTAACGCATCTAATGTAACGCCACGAGCTAATGTAACGCATCTAATGCAACGCCATAGCTAATGTAACTCATCTAATGCAACGCCAGAGCTAATGTAACGGCTAATGCAACGCCAGAGCTAATGTAACGCATCTAATGCAACGCCAAAATCCTAAAACCTAATCCCTAAACCCTAAACCCTAAACCTATATCCTATACCCTATACCCTATACCCTATACCCTATACCCTATACCTTATACCCTATACCCTATACACTATACCCTATACCCTATACCGTATACCATATATACTATATCCTATACCCGATACACTATACCCTATACCCTATACCGTATACCATATATACTATATCCTATACCCTATACCATATACCTTATACACTATACCCTATAACCTATATCCTATATCCTATACCCTATACCCTATATCCTATACCCTATACACTATACCCTATACCCTATACATTATACCCTATACCCTATACCCTATATCCTATGCCCAATACACTATACCCTATAACCAATATCCTATACCCTATACCCTATACCCTATACACTATACCCTATACCCTATACACTATACCCTATGCCCTATACACTATACCCTATATCCTATACCCTATACCCTATACCCTTTACCCTATACACTATACCCTATACACTATACCCTGTACCCTATACCCTATACCCTATATCCTATATCCTATACCCTATACCCTATACCCTATACCCTATACACTATACCCTATACCCTATACCCTATACACTATATGCTATACCCTATATCCTATACCCTATACCCTATGCCCTATACACTATACCCTATAACCTATATCCTATAGGGTTTAGGGCATATGGTATAGGGTATACCCTATAGGGTATAGGGTATACCCTATAGGATATAGGGTATAGGGTATAAGGTATAGGGCATAGGGTATATGGCATATGGTATAGGGTATACCCTATAGGGTATAGGGTATACCCTATAGAATATAGGGTATAGGATATAGGGTATAGGGTATAAGGTATATGGCATAGGGCATATGGTATAGGGTATACCCTATAGGGTATAGGGTATAAGGTATAGGGCATATGGCATATGGTATAGGGTATACCCTATAGGGTATAGGGTATACCCTATAGGGTATAGGGTATAAGGTATAGGGCATATGGTATAGGGTATACCCTATAGGGTATAGGGTATACCTTATAGGATATAGGGTATAGGATATAGGGTATAGGGTATAGGGTATAAGGTATAGGGCATAGGGCATAGGGCATATGGTATAGGGTATACCCTATAGGGTATAGTGTATAAGGTATAGGGCATAGGGCATATGGCATAGGGTATACCCTATAGGGTATAGGGTATACCCTATAAGGTATAGGGTATAGGATATACCCTATAGGGTATAGGGTATAAGGTATAGGGCATATGGTATAGGGTATACCCTATAGGGTATAGGGTATATCCTATAGGATATAGGGTATAGGATATAGGGTATAGGGTATAAGTGTAAGTACCCAAATCTGGCTCATGCCTTCCGGTTAAATTTCCCGGCAATTTCGGTAAGTTTCCCGGTAATTCCCCGGACCTTCCTAGTGTTCCAGAAATATTCCGGAACTGTTCCAAATTAATTATAGGCTGAAAGGGAAGCTTCCCAATTAAGAAACACGTTTTTCTTAATTTGGGAAACTTCTAGAAAATGCCACCTTGCATGGTTCTAGAAAAATGCTGAGTCATAAGGGATAATGCCGCACGGCTGCTTTAGCTCGAAGTCCCTAGCCGCACGGCTTCATTGGCAATTTCCAGACTGCCTATAAATAGAGCCCTCCTCTACCCATTTTAATCATCAACAAAAGGCATCACTCACTCATAATACGAAGAAGTCCTCCCAAAGAGCTGCTGGAAGTCCAAGAAGGTGAAGAAGAAGGCCAATAAGTCACCTCCCTCCTCCTTGAAGATCCCAAGATCAAGTCCTCCTCCTAGCTCCGTCCAAAGAAGAAGAGGAAGCCATTGGTAACCTCGCACGCCCTAACCTTGCATCTTAAATTGCTTTATGTGATTATACTTGCTCATAGCATTTCATACATTGCATTTATCTTGCTTGGGACTTGGTAGTTTATCATAAAGATCATATCTTTATAACCCCTTTTCCCCTTTGCATGCATTAGGCATCCTTTGCCATTAAAGATGTAATCTTTGAATCAAAGGTGCATCCTTTGCACCTAAAAACCCCATTTTTCCATAAAAATGTCATCTTCATGCATCCTTTGCATGTAAAAATTCAATCTTTGCATTCAAATCCTCTTTCAAGCATCCTAGGCATTAAAGATCATATCTTTATCCTAAATTAGCATCCCATGCTTTTTAAAAAACAATCTTTATGCATCCTTTGCATATTCAAATCCCAATTTCTTCATAAAAATGCATCATTTGCATAAAAATCATGTCTTTATGCATCCTTTGCAAATAAAGATCATTTCTTTAAATCAAATGCATCCTTTGCAATCCAAAAATGTCATCTTTTCATTAAAAATGTCATTTTTACATGCATTCCCCCATATCCCCATTAGCAACCTTGGAACGGACCGGTGTAAAAGATCATATCTTTACATCGTTCCTTCCATAAAAGGTTTCATAATTTCTTTAGAAAGGAACAACTTTGAACCCTATATCTCCGATTATCACTTAAGATGAGTATGAAGCATCTATACGAGCTCGACCGTCTTAAAGTGTAGGATTGATGGGCTAAGGACCCTCCTTTTCTAAAGAACCTCATCTTTGACTATAAAGGGAGTCATTCTCTCGATCACGCAAGTCCCGAGGTCTAAAAATGCGATGATCACAAGTCCAAGATGAGGGCGGGATCATAATCCCGAATACATAAAATCCAAGAAATCCCGAGCGACAACCAACAAATGGTTTGTACGTCCGGAAGACGACTTGGGACATTCCCTCCTTTATTTTCAAACACATGCACACAAGAAAGCACGCAAGCAAGCACGATTAATGGGATCTTGGGAGACTTGCTCCGGCAAGGCACCTTGGGTGAACGATGATCCGTTCTTCCCAAGGGGTAACTTAACCTCTGAACCCATAAAACTTTTTTTCAAAGTTTTGAGGTAATCAAAATGGCGTGGCGACTCCGTTTTTCAAACTAAACCGGATGTCTTCAAACTCGCGTGAATTTCCAAAATAAACAAAAAAATTTGGGGCACACATTCACAGTTTGGCGACTCCGTTGGGGACAACCCAAAGGAGAAAAGCTTTATTTTCAAAACAAAAAAAATCGATACTCGGTATATAGGTGGAAACCACTTACCCTTCCTGTACACTCCCTGATGTGGGAGTTGGGATAACCGGTGGTTTAACAATCCCACGTACCAGTATCCCTTTTCGGAAAAAAAATTTTGAAAAAAAATAAAAAAGAAAGCTTTTCCCTTTGAGCGGGTTAGACTCCCGTCGCTGATTTCATTAATCGTGCTTGCTTTCTTTACCTTGCATTGCATCATTTGCATCTTCGAATCTATGCATACTTTGAACGGGAAACAACCCGAAAAATAGCAAAGGAGTGGAACCTGGAAAATTGATCCATGCAGTCGTACGGCTCAATCCTCCTTGGATTCTCGACCGGGCGACCTCGGTGGGGCAATTCCACCAGGAAAAATCATGGTTAATCCGGGCAGTCCTAGCGCCTTGGGGCTACTCGGCTCCATGATCGATGGGGGCTCCTTAAAATTTACGTGCTTACGTGTTACATTTTCCCCATCCCGAAAATCATTCCTTTAAAACACATTTCTGAAAATCTCTGTTTTAACTCAAAAAGGAACATTTTTTAGGAGATCGCACACTACGCGCACCTGATATATCCTGTACACTTTGCACGCACGTCCTTCAAACCCGAGGGTGGTTCCAGCTGCAGTCACGGACAGCCTTACGATGCTCCCGGGCGCGCAAGGAATCATCCCAACCTCCCCATGGCAGCCATTGTCGACCAATGCACAGTCCGTGTCACACATTTCAAAAAACCGTGACTTTTGGTTGGTTTTTGGTCTAGTCCGTGTCATATAGCCCAGTTGCATACCCTCGTAAAGGTCAAGCCTTAGTTCATAACGGAAGAGGGACTCTGCCAAAAATCCGACAAGGAAAAATTGGTAGAACCTTGACTCCGACATTGACTTTGACTTTGACCCACACGGAATGCGTAAGAGTCGAGACCGAGTCTTTGCCAACAAATCAAAAGATCTTTCGCTCAAGCGAAGCTCTGCCAAAATTCCGACAAGGAAAATTGGCAAGATCTTGACCCGGCATTGATTTCGATTCTGACTCACGCCCGGCGTATGCAACGAAGTTCAATGTGACACTGTGTCATCCGGCTTTTGCCGCCCGACCCATGCCTATTATCTTTTCGGACATTACCGAAAGTCAAAGCGTCATTCGCTCAAGCGAAATTCTGCCAAAATTCTATCAAGGCAGAATGACGAGACTTTCCCGGTATTGCCTTGATTATAATCTGCATCGCTCGTGCGTTGAAAGTTCCTATGACCCGCTAGACCCGTTAGGAGCGTTCTTTACTCTCGGTCGGTGGGATCCGCGTGCCCTATAGGACCCTCGCCCGGGGCTGTCCACCCTGGGAGGTCGAAATACAGGTGGAATACGAGGGGCTTATAGACGTAGTGACGGAACCCACTGATCCAGGATCTAGAGTAGTTGCGAAAAAGAAGGACAAACCCCCTTTTCCAACCAAATAGGAATCAATAAAAGACATGATTTTAAGTAAACTTGAACAATTAATGTAATCATAATTGCATTTTCCTATCTCTGATATCCCTAATCGAGACCTCCTCAGTCCGATCTCCGATTTTTCCATCTTGACCTTTCATGGTCAAATCCCTAATCGAGACCTCCTCGGTCCGATTTCCGATTTTCTGTCCTGACCTTTCATGGTCATATCCCTAGCCAAGACCTCCTCGGTCCGATTTTCGATCTTCCATCTCCCGACCTTTCATGGCCAAATCCCTAATCGAGACCTCCTCGGTCCGATTTTCGATTTTCCTATCTTGACCTTTCATGGTTAAATCCCTAATCGAGACCTCCTCGGTCCGATTTTTGATCTTCCATCTCCCGACCTTTCATGGTCAAATCCCTAATCGAGACCTCCTCGGTCCAATCCCCAATTTTCCAATCTTGACCTTTCAAGGTCTCATCTTTTCCGATCAATTAGGATTAGGAGAAAATGTGTTTTGAGTAAAGTTTAAGCGATAAGTGCATGTTACTTGAGCCTTTAGCCTAAACACTTACCTCCGAGTCTAAATCTTACCTACCTTACCTATCCCCGAGTCTAAACCTTGCCTATCCCTTTCCCGCAGCGAGAAAGAAGTGTGCGAGAATACCGGGTCAGCAGCTTTTCAGTGCAGAAAACCTTAGGCAGAATCGTCAAAAAGTCAGAATGGCAGATTTGACAGAAAACAGTGAGTATGTAGGAAATCAGATGGTTAGGAAGGAAGAGTTAGTCCTGGCTTTGGAAAGCGCCCATAAGGTTCATCAGGAACAGCAAGCCATGCTTATTGACGCACTCCGTCGTCATGGAGTTCAGGTCACAGTTGAGTCGAACGGTTCTCTGGTGGTAGTCGAAGATGAGACTTCAGAAACAGTGATTTCAGTCCCTTCATCCTATAACCAAGACCCCCCCAGCCTAAAACCAATACCTTCCTCCATCCGCATACGATCCCTTGCCAAGGACCACTCCTCCTCAGTCCTTTCCAACATCCCAGCTCATCAGGGCTTCATTGCCCTCAGCTCCTCAGAACGGATTAGGCTTCACCCCGCCTGTCTCTCAGTTCCAGCAATATCTGCCAGTTTATGCTCCGGCTTCGCATAATCAATTTGAGTTATGTGGCTATGTTCTGAAGCCCCTATACCCACCTAAATGCAGTCATGAGTTGCCAAAAGAAAATCTGGATGATTCAAGTTTCCATTGTCACCTACCGGACTTAATGAATCCAAATTCGGCCACCGCCTTGCTACTATGGTTCCCTCTGCCGATACAAGTCCGATTGCGATTTCCAGTAATTCGAGAGTCCCCGTTGACCCCCCATATGGCAATATTGATGGAACAAGTGAAACAAATGCAAGAGAAGTTTGACTTCATGATGAGTATCAATACTCCCTTGACCCCAGACGTCGAACCAGGCAAGGAAATGACTCCACCAAGCATAACCCAATGCCACAAGCACCAAACAAGAACCTTAGTACCTTACGACAAAGACCAGCTCTCACAAAGGAAAGAGTGTCGTAGCCTCCTTCAGCCAAACCCAACAATGGAACCAATCGAACAATGGGAATCCAAGTCTTGAGAATGACAATGTCTCCCAAAAACCCCGCTTCTTTCATTTTGACAATGCGGAGAAGCCTTTAAGAAAGATTCTGGAAAAGCTGATGAAAGAAAAGATGATAAAGCCACTGGAGAATTGGAAACCCAAGAACCTCAACGTTCGGGTGGATGAGTCTAAGCATTGTCTTTTCCATCAATACCCTGGGCACGACACTGATGATTGCACCTATTTAAGGCATGAGATCCAGAAATTGATAGAAAAAGGGAAGCTCGAGAACCTCCGTGGGCCGAAAACAGAAAGTTATGGTAAGAGGTCAATTCAGGAAGTGCAAGGTCAAAAACGTCAGCCTGATGATTTTGGGATGCCCATGAGCAAAGTTTTCGATGATTTGGTGAAACGAGGTTTTCTCACACCTCTCGAGAATTATAAGCCAAGAAACCCCAGTAGAGTTGACAGGACCAAGTTCTGCGAGTACCACAAGCATTTTGGTCATGTGACAGACAAGTGTGTGGATCTGAAGAAAGAAATTCAAAGGGCCGATCTACGAAGGAAAGCTCAAGTTACCCGGCACCCAACCCGCGAAGAGTAGCTAGACTAGGGTCTACTTATCCTTAAGTAAGATTAAAAAAAAAAAGAAAAATAGTCTCTCAGTCAACCTTCGTAGGTTCTAGTACTTTTCTCTTTCAATCAAGTCCTCTACGGACATTGTATTTAATCTTCAATTTTCTATAAAAGAGTCTTCTTCTTTTCTTACTAGACTTAAGACATTATTTGCACACCTACATTACATTTAATGAAATGGTTTTATTTTAGATGATCACTTGCATTGCTCAACAAATAATCTCTCGAAATAATTCACGTTCCGATTAATCAGTGTGAGAAAGTCAACTGATGCCTTCCCCATACACTTTCCTTACCTCACAAAAGGCCTTCATTAAACTATACACTTTCCTAATCATGCCCCCACCTTCACTTTGACCAAGTCAACGACGGCGGCATTTTCAACGGACAACAAAAGGCCACTCAGCTTCGAAAGATTGACCCCGTGTCGACAACAACCTAGGAGCCTGCCTTCGACCTCAAGGATGTCAAGAAAAATTCAAGCAGGGGCTCACCTTGGCCCTCAAGTGCTTCAGAAAAAAAAAATCTCGGGCAAAAAGAGTAATACCACTAGGCCGAAAATCCCAAAAAAGGGTAGTCTAGGCAAAAAACAGGGTTGCACAGAAAAAAAAAGAAAAAAATGCAGTGCTAAAAGAGTAATACCCAGCTAGGCTGAAAATCCCAAAAAAGGGGCAGTCTAGGCAAAAAACAGGGTTGCACATAAAAATAAAAAAAATGAGGCCAAGGACCCAGCACCGCCAATCAAAAGCTTGACGGACAGGCAAAAATCAAAGCTCAGAGAATGAAAGTTGTTGATAACAATGGGGCGGTCGAAGCAAAGTCAGAAGCATTTCATAAGCCTGTAGGTACGTGCAAATCCTTTCTCCCCTAATGAAAGAGGAAGCAATTAGAAACAGCCGTCCAAAATGACTTGGAATCATCCCGAAGCTCACGCCTCATCATCCAGTCTTCTCATCCAAACCTTTTCACTAAAGGAACCACAAATCCCAAAGCCTAAGCAGTCCGGCCGAAGCCGAACTACGGCGACCTGAGCTCCTCACAATGAGGGGAACGTAGGTAACCAGCAATGGTCCGATCATAAACACATTCAAATTCCCGAAAACCCGGTCTCATCAAAAGACCTCTCCCATAGACACAGTCAGATTCCAGAAAACCCGGTCTCATCAATGACCTCCCTATACACAAACTTTTCTTTCACACCAGCCAACCTTGATCCGCGACACTGGTTGACTTTCTCCTCATGATTAATAAGAATGTTTCTTCATATCGAGATTAATGGTTGAATAACCCGAACATTAATAAAGGGTTTTAAGCAATCTTGTGATCATTGTAAATAAAACAAGTTTTCAGATGTCTTGACAAGTCTTCTCTTTCTACATCTTAGGAAAGATAGTGCTAAACACTAATTTTCTGTCAGCAGGGGCTTCCATACACTTTTAAAAACCTCTCTACGCTTATACTCTCCCAAAAGAGTCAAACCCAAAGCGAATTTTGTGCCTACGTCGAATAAGGCCATCGGAATAACACAAAATCGGGATCTATTCCCACCTTTCGAAAAAATGCCCCTGTATGTATTTCTGAGAATCTTTTCTTTCACACCTTCTTAAGATTGATTGATTGACTAAAGAAAATAAAAAAAAGAGAGAGAGAAGGATAGGTTTTCCCTCTTCTGCCACAATTCGCATTAGGGCTGCCTCGAAACTTTGTCAAAGCATTCCTTTAAACTGGGGCTTCTTTAGCCATTTTTGGGATTCACATCGGGTTCTTCACTAGGTCCCTAGATGGATTCAGTTTTGGTCAGATCAACCTCAGGATCACTTCCGCGGTACCAATCATATTGGGATATTCGCTAGGTCATCAGATTGGGGCTTCCTTAAGTCATTTCTTCAAAACCTAAGACTTCGCCTGCTCAGTTCATCTAACCAGAGCTTTGCCAGTAAAAGGATCTTTCATGGGGCTTTGCAGAAAGTTCTCCCTCAGACCGGGGCTCCAATAAGTCGCATCCATCCCTAGAAGAGAGGTTTGGTCACTTCGACATCTACTTTAGTCTTTGATTGCAAAAGCCTGTCAGCATCAGCTTCAAATGCCAGAGTGTGAGAAAGAAACATTCGTCGAGACTCAAGGTTTAAGCCCAAGAGGGAATTCTGGTCCACGTTTGCCACATCTCAACAACAACAGCAGTTCAGTCTGCACCCAAGGGATACGACCCCACCTGCTTGAAACCTGTCTTAAACAATTTCCAAGCCCATTCCATATGTACATCCGCACTACCCATACCATGTTTTCAAAAAAAAAAAAAAATCATCACCCCTAGGCTCAAGTAACGTGCCAATTGCTAATGATAACGTTTTCTCCCAAAAGCGCTTCCGTTACTTTCGTTATAACGAGATAATGCCAGGCGACAGTTTCCTGATTGTCAAAAAAATTCAACTCTAGCTACCTCTATCACAGATTGAGAAGTATGCTCAAGTTTTCCAGCTATAGCTGCCTCTATCTACTCGATAGTGACGTAAGCTTTAGCTTCCTCAGGTGACGACCTCCACTAATCGTCAAAACCTCAAGGATCCTAGACATCGTTCCTAACTGTCTAGATGAAGCTTGAACTACGATCAAGGCTTGATTCCTCCGGGATACGTAGGTAGCCTTTCATAAAAAGGTTCAGCCATCCGACTACTTTGGTCATCTTCTCTTTCTCCATTCTCCAATAGTGCATAAGCTTTTCACAAAAGTCCAATTTTTTGACCACATTGGTCACCCCTTTTGATTTGGCACATTCCTAGTAGGATCGGTTGTTTGACCTCCTAGGTCACCCCGTTTCCATCCTTATAGGAAGGGACCAAATGTCTCTTTGCCATTGTCCCAAGGAGGCCAGGTAGGTGACCTCTTTTGGTCACCCAATTCCAACCTGTGTCTGCAATTCCATTCCAGTTCCAAAGGCAATGAAAAGCACAGTTCAGACTTACTAAGTCGCGCGACATAACAAGCCATGTCGCGCGACATAACAAGCCACATCACACATCAGACATCCGCAGCATGCTGCTTTCCCCAGGGCAATCCCCGACATGTCAATAGCTGCAAATGTCGGGCCATACACTTCTCAAATGCATAGGGGAAGGTTCCTGTACCCCATGTACACCCATGCATTCATATTCAAGCCAAAAATCCAATTCAAGCCAAATACCATACCATTGTCATTTTATAAGTGCGTGCAATAAAAGGCTAACAATGTACATACAAAATGAAATAGGCCAAGTCCAAAAGATGTGCATAGCAAAAATAAATGATATGTTTTCCCTAAAAGGGTACGATAACCAAAAAGTCATAAAAATCTAGGGGGAAGGGGGGCTACTCTGAGTCATCTCCATCATCCTCTCCATCATCATCCTCTCCATCATCTTCATCCTCGCCGTCATCCTCAACCTCCTCAGGCTCATCGTCGGGATCGTCAGAAGGTGCCTCATAAGCTATGGTCTCCGTGCGATAATAATCATCAAGCTCAGTGATAACAGTGGAGTCAAGCTCATAGTCTGTGGCCGTCTCAGCTCCACCATCCTCATCCTCATCCTCATCATCATCATCAATCTCAATGGGTCTGTGAAGAGGCACATTTGGCCTCTTCGTCCGAGGCGTCGGTCCACTAATGCCTCCGCTGGTGCCTGCGTCATCAGAGCGGCTCTTCTTCCTTCTCGGCTGGCCAGGTGGAGAGATATCGATCGAACCCTGTGATCGGCACTGATTCTTCCAAAAGCTCATACCTTTCTGGAGCTTGCTAATCATGCCCACAGCGCCGGTATAAGCCCTGGTCAAGTGTCTGTAAGCCTGAGCCGACACCTGTTACAAGCAGACATAATAAGTGTCAGAATGCAGTTCTTGATAACAGAAAGAGATGCAATCAATCCAAAAGACGTAAGGAACAGTACTTACAGATCTAGAACCTCGCGGGAGCACCAGATGAGGATGAGTATGTGACATATCAATCTGAGCTCGCCTCATGCGACCTCCACCCTGGTAATCAATGAATGTCGAGGGCAAAGGAGGTCTAGCCACGTAGCCAGTCGAAGGTCCCGCGCCCTGAGCACCATAGCCAACCCTGGTCTGTGGGGACTGAAGATGTCTAGCCACGTACAAAGTGTAATCCCCATCCCGTGTGAAGAGATGTGCCGCCATGCCTACGATCAAAGCATCCACATTCGCCAACTGGCGAGGCAGCCACATCCTAGCTGGAGGATCATCAGGGATCCGAGCATGCCTATTGGGCCCATGCTGTCTGTACACTCTCTCTCCTAAGTACAAGGCGTCTCCAAACAAACCCACCAACAGCTTGCGACACTCTGTCAAGTGCGCAGCATGATCCAAATCCAAATCGTCATAACGGCCGGTCCAGGGGAACATACTCAGCCTCTGTGGAATCCCTCTCAAGCACCTCAGCGTATCATGGTACGAGGCCGTAATCCTGCACCTCGAACCCTCCGGTGTCCTAGTCTGCTTCCTGGCACTCTTCGTCCACCGCCTGAGAGCAAGAAAGGTGGTGGCAGGAAACTCATCCTGTATCTGCCACTCATAACAACCAAAATACTCGAAGGCCCAAGCCTGAAAAGAAGAAGAAGAAGTCAAAATGAGGAAAAGGACAGAATGAAACGCGCAAAAGAAAAGAGGTCAAGATGAGAGAATACCTCAAAAGCGATGACAAAGAAGTAAAATACTTCGCCTCCCTCTACCGACGTCATCTAGGGCCAAATACATCTCGGCCTAAACCGGCCTCACCCCAGATAGATTCCCCACGGTGTCCTGTGCTCTCAAAATCTCCAACGGTGAAGTCAAGGCAAGTAGATGCACCTGCTAATAAACAAAGCATGTCAGAGAAACCCACCCATAAAAAAGCCCTCGCTAATCTCTCGGCTCTCAGCCGGCTCTCAACAGGGTCATCAACGACAATGTGGTCCCTGTACTGCTCCCCAACCAAACCATGTAGCACCCCCAACTCATATCCATTCCCCTTCTTGATCCGGGGAACGAAACCAAGTAAGCCCATAAAATCGCATCGCAATAGCCGGGGCTCAACTCCCGTGTGCTCCTCTATGTAGAGCGGCTCATCCGTAAAGGGCGCCCCGTGATGATCGCAAAATCCAGTGGTGTGACCGCTGCCTCACCCCAAGAGAAGTGAAACGAATGAGTGGTCTCCCACCAAAACTCTTCGAATGCCCTCACTGCATCCACACTCCTTCGAGTGCCTCCGATGGCCTTCGCCATCTCAAAGAATTGCCCTAGCCCAAAGAGCATAAATCATGCCCTTAGGCGAGTCCATCTCGCTCCGGCTACCCGGCAAGCTATCCCATAGCCTCGCCAATCACCTCGTGGGAGCCACGGGTGCGCAATCCCTGCAAGAAAACATGGCACCAATATTAATATTTCGTGCTATTTCTTAAGATCATCCTAAGCAGAAGATAGGTCAAAACCTATCATCGAAGAGCATGCATCTTAACATCACAGTTCCTAGGTCAATCCATGTTCACAGGCCAATTCATATAAAATGCATTGCAGTCTGGAAAATTCAAATCAAATCGATTTCACCCAAATCAAAATTTTTCAAAAAAAAAAAAAAAAACCCTAGGTTGCTTACCACATCCTTCTTCCTGACATCCGAGGTATGCTCATCGAGCTGTGGGTAGAAATCCCCTCTTCGTGCTTCCGGAAGAAAGGGCCTTTGATTCCTTTGCACCCCCTTCCTTCGAGTAGCTAATTCGGCGTGTTGAGGAGCCCTTTTGGTTGGATAGAGCCTAGGAGGCATTTTCCAAGTTGAATCGAACTAAAGATTTGTTTGTTTTCTCTCGATCCCTCTCAAATCTCCCTCTGATATTGCTCTCTCTCTCTTCTCGGTGTCGCCTCCCTCTCAATTTCAATTTCAATTGAGTTTCAAATGGCGACTGTGCGAATTTTTAATGATTCTGTCCGCATGGCCTGTTATGTCGTGCGACATACTAAGCCCCTGTTGCTGATTTTTACAATTTTGCCCTTAAAGGCTCCATTTTACAATTTTGTCCCCCGTAGGCCTCTTTTACCCTTTGTGCCCCTGGCATTTCCAATCACTTTCAATTCGGTTTTCCCTCCAGTGCCCCCGTGGCCTATTTTACAAATTTACCCCTGTGGCTCATTTTATTTGCCTTTGACATTTTTAATTCTATTTACAAAAATTATCAGGATACGTCCCGTTTCTTTATAAAATTATCGGGTACATCCCACTTTCTTTACAATAAAATTATCGGGTACGTCCATTATCGAGTCTTTCCTACTTCTTTACAAAATCCATCCTTTTTCGCGATCTCCGTTATTGCCAAATGGGATAACGTTTCCTCCGGGAAATCCTCCGTTATCGCCAAATGGGATAACGTTTCCTCCGGGAAATCCTCCGTTATTGCCAAATGGGATAACGTTTCCTCCGGGAAATCCTCCGTTATTGCCAAATGGGATAACGTTTCCTTCGGGAAATCCTCCGTTATTGCCAAATGGGATAACGTTTCCTCCGGGAAATCCTCCGTTATCGCCAAATGGGATAACGTTTCCTCCGGGAAATCCTCCGTTATTGCCAAATGGGACAACGTTTCCTCCGGGAAATCCTCCGTTATTGCCAAATGGGATAATGTTTCCTCCGGGAAATCCTTCGTTATTGCCAAATGGGATAACGTTTCCTCCGGGAAATCCTCCGTTATTGCCAAATGGGATAACGTTTCCTCCGGGAAATCCTCCGTTATTGCCAAATGGGATAACGTTTCCTCCGGAAAATCCTTCGTTATTGCCAAATGGGATAACGTTTCCTCCGGGAAATCCTCCGTTATTGCCAAATGGGATAACGTTTCCTCCGGGAAATCCTCCGTTATTGCCAAATGGGATAACGTTTCCTCCGGGAAAATCTTCTGTTATCGCCAAATGGGATAACGTTTCCTCCGGGAAATCCTCCGCTATTGCCAAATGGGATAACGTTTCCTCCGGAAAATCCTCCGTTATTGCCAAATGGGATAACGTTTCCTCCGGGAAATCCTCCGTTATTGCCAAATGGGATAACGTTTCCTCCGGGAAATCCTCCGTTATCGCCAAATGGGATAATGTTTCTTGTTAAAAATTTCAGTTATTGCCAGAAGGCAATAACATTTCGACCTCTCTCGCGATCTCCGTTATTCCAAGGTGGAAGAATAACATTTCGCTCCCTATTTTCGATCTCCGTTATTCCAAGTTGGAAGAATAACATTTCGATCTTTCTCGCGATCTCCGTTATTCCAAGATGGAAGAATAACATTTCGCTCTCTATTTTCGATCTCCGTTATTCCAAGGTGAAGGAATAACATTTCGATTCAGTCAAAAGCTCGAACTACGACCTGGCTTGATTCCCCCGGGATACGTAGGTAGCCTCCTGTAGGTTCAGCCAATCTGTCACATATGACGCCCCCTTTCCCCAGTGGATTCCGAACTACGATTATGGCTTGATTCCTCCGGGATACGTAGGTAGCCTTTCATAAAAGGTCCAGCCATCCGACCACTTTGGTCACCCTGTTTCTTAGTCACTCCTCGCTGATAAAGTAGCCCCTCATAGAGGTCTAGATATCCGACCACATCGGTCACTTCTAGCATATCCCCGCAGGATCAATTGCTTGACCTCTTAGGTCATTTTCTTTCTACTTCCCCAAAGAAGAGACCAGTTTCTCTTCTCCATTCCTCGGCGGATCTATTCCGAACTACGGCTCGGCTTGATTCCCTCCAGATACGTAGGTAGCCTTTCATAAGAGGTTCGCCCACTCGACCTCCTCTGCCTCTCAACTGTCTCGCATTCGCCAGATCGGATCCTTTTCTATCGACATCCCCACTCGCCCTGCAAGTGACGTTGCCGAGGGGCTTCTGTAAGTACCCAAATCTGGCTCATGCCTTCCGGTTAAATTTCCCGGCAATTTCGGTAAGTTTCCCGGTAATTCCCCGGACCTTCCTAGTGTTCCGGAAATATTCTGGAACTGTTCCAAATTAATTATAGGCTGAAAGGGAAGCTTCCCAATTAAGAAACACGTTTTTCTTAATTTGGGAAACTTCTAGAAATTGCCACCTTGCATGGTTCTAGAAAAATGCTGAGTCATAAGGGATAATGCCGCACGGCTGCATTAGCTCGAAGTCCCTAGCCGCACGGCTTCATTGGCGATTTCCAGACTGCCTATAAATAGAGCCCTCCTCTACCCATTTTAATCATCAACAAAAGGCATCACTCACTCATAATACGAAGAAGTCCTCCCAAAGAGCTGCTGAAAGTCCAAGAAGGTGAAGAAGAAGGCCAAGAAGTCACCTCCCTCCTCCTTGAAGATCCCAAGATCAAGTCCTCCTCCTAGCTCCGTCCAAAGAAGAAGAGGAAGCCATTGGTAACCTCGCACGCCCTAACCTTGCATCTTAAATTGCTTTATGTGATTATACTTGCTCATAGCATTTCATACATTGCATTTATCTTGCTTGGGACTTGGTAGTTTATCATAAAGAGCATATCTTTATAACCCCTTTTCCCCTTTGCATGCATTAGGCATCCTTTGCCATTAAAGATGTAATCTTTGAATCAAAGGTGCATCCTTTGCACCTAAAAACCCCATTTTTTCCATAAAAATGTCATCTTCATGCATCCTTTGCATGTAAAAATTCAATCTTTGCATTCAAATCCTCTTTCAAGCATTCTAGGCATTAAAGATCATATCTTTATTAGCATCCTATGCTTTTCAAAATACAATCTTTATGCATCCTTTGCATATTCAAATACCAATTTTTTCGTAAAAATGCATCATTTGCATAAAAATCATGTCTTTACGCATCCTTTGCAAATAAAGATCATGTCTTTAACTCAAATGCATCATTTGCAACCCAAAAATGTCATCTTTTCATTAAAAATGTCATTTTTACATGCATTCCCCCATATCCCCGTTAGCAACCTTGGAACGGACCGGTGTAAAAGATCCTATCTTTACATCGTTCCTTCCATAAAAGGTTTCATAATTTCTTTAGAAAGGAACAACTTTGAACCCTATATCTCCGATTATCACTTAAGATGAGTATGAAGCATCTATACTAGCTCGATCGTCTTAAAGTGTAGGATTGATGGGCTAAGGACCCTCCTTTTCTAAAGAACCTCATCTTTGACTATAAAGGGAGTCATTCTCTCGATCACGCAAGTCCCGAGGTATAAAAATGCGATGATCACAAGTCCAAGATGAGGACGGGATCATAATCCCGAATACATAAAATCCAAGAAATCCCGAGCGACAACCAACAAATGGTTTGTACGTCCGGAAGACGACTTGGGACATTCCCTCCTTTATTTTCAAACACATGCACACAAGAAAGCACGCAAGCAAGCACGATTAATGGGATCTTGGGAGACTTGCTCCGGCAAGGCACCTTGGGTGAACGACGATCCGTTCTTCCCAAGGGGTAACTTAACCTCCGAACCCATAAAACCATTTTTTCAAAGTTTTGAGGTAATCAAAATGGCGTGGTGACTCCGTTTTTCAAATTAAACCGGATGTCTTCAAACTCGCGTGAATTTCAAAAATAAACAAAAAAATTTGGGGCACACATTCACAATAAGGTATAGGGCATAGGGCATATGGTATAGGGTATACCCTATAGGGTATAGGGTATAAGGTATAGGGCATAGGGCATATGGTATAGGGTATACCCTATAGGGTATAGGGTATAAGGTATAGGGCATATGGTATAGGGTATACCCTATAGGATATAGGGTATACCCTATAGGATATAGGATATAGGATATAATGTATAGGGTATAAGGTATAGGGCATAGGGTATATGGTATAGGGTATACCCTATAGGGTATAGGGTATAAGGTATAGGGCATAGGGCATATGGTAGAGGGTATACCCTATAGGGTATAGGGTATACCTTATAAGGTATAGGGTATAGGGTATACCCTATAGGTTATAGGGTATAAGGTATAGGGCATATGGTATAGGGTATACCATATACTTTATACCCTATATCCTATAGGGTATAGGGTATACCCTATAGGGTATAGGGTATAAGGTATAGGGCATAGGGTATAGGGTATACCTTATAGGGTATAGGGTATAGGGTATAGTTTATAGGGTATAGTATATATGGCATAGGGTATATGATATAGGGTATAGGGCATATGATATAGGATATAGAGTATACCCTATACCCTGTACCCTATAGGGTATACCCTATAGGGTATACCCTATACCCTATACCCTCTATTCTATAGGGTATACCCTATACCCTATAGGGTATACCCTATACTTTATATCCTATATCCTATAGGGTATAGGGTATACCCTATAGGGTATAGGGTATAGTGTATAGTGTATAGGGTATATTGTATAGGGCATAGGGTATAGGGTATACCCTATACCCTATACCCTATACCCTATACCATGTACCTTATAGGATATACCCTATGCCCTGTACCTTATAGGGTATACCCTATGCCCTATACCCTATAGGGTATAGCCTATACCCTATGCCCTATACCCTATACCCTATGCCCTATAGGGTATACCCTATACCCTGTATCCTATAGGGTATACCCTATACCCTGTACCCTATATTAGGCATAATATTATTTTATAGTTTATATTATTATTATTATTAATTATTTTTAATATTAATTATTATTATTTTTAATTATATAATAATAATTATTAATATATTCAATTATTTAATTGAATAATTAACAATAAAAGTATATAATTTAAAAAAAATTACTTTTTTGATATTATGTATTATTACTAGTTATTTTAATATTATTATTAAGTATTATTATCAATTATAATAATAATTATTAATATATTCAATTATGTGATTGTATAATTAACAATATCAACATTATTTGTATTATTATTAAGTATTGTTACTAATTATATGATAATATTATTATTCTTGATATTAGGCATACTACTTTAATTAAAATTTGGGGTAAATCAAATAAAAGCATGTAAATATTTTAGATAACTTTTTTTAAATTTCAGTAATAAAAAAAAGTCAAAAATATTTTTTCCTAGTCAATAAAAATTACTAGTTATTATTAGTAATATTATTAACATTATACTGTTTATATAATTAATATTAATATTAATTAATTAATCAATTATATAATTAATAATTCATTAATAAAAATTATTGATAATAAATATTATTATTCTTGATATTAGGCATAAATATTTTAGTTAGCGTAGTGTGAAACAAATATAAATATGTGTTGTGCCATTATTTGATTGGATTCCAAATTTCACGCGGATTATGAGCAAAGCAACATCTAACCGTTGAATACATTCGATCCAGAGCGGTCCCACAAATAATTCAAACAAAGAACCACTTCCCTTTTCCTTCATTCTCTCTTCACATTTATTAACACCCATTTTCTCTCTCCATTACTCTACCCTCCGAGAAACACAAAAGTCTTCGTCTCGGATTACTCCCTCCTCTCACCTCACCGTCAAAGCTCATCGGATCCTTCCCGAGTCCTTCGCCCTAACATACTCCTCGATCCTTCATCGCCGCCGCCATCTCCGCCGAGCCACACTTCCACCGTGATTACTCCCTTCGAACAAAGCACCTCCCACGATCATCTCTATCTCTCACTCTCTCCACCCTAGAATGCTTTTTCTCTCTCATCGCCATCACTGTCTACTCAATCTCTTAAAAGCCCTAAATTGCAAAAAATCTCTCGATGGCCGCTGAATCGCCACCACCACCTGCCACTCTTGGAACCGTCTCCCTCTCACCGCTTTACCTTCACCGCCACTCCTTGATCATCTCAAGCCCGACGAGCAACGGTCAGATGCTGGTGTAGATATTGTGTGTGTGTGCGTGTAGATCTCGGGTGGTTTTCATCTTCTCTCTCTCGTCTCAGGCGTTGGCGAAACTTCCTCCCTCTCACCGCTCTCTACTCGTCTCCCTGTTTCTCCGTCTCTCTCTCTCGTTGCTAGCGACGGGTTCATCTCATTTTTTGAAGGATGGTGATGGTGGTTTGGGTGGATGGATGGTTGTGGCGAACCAAGTGGTGGTAAATGGTGGTTGTGTAAATGTTGACAAATGAAAAACTAGTTAGTCTAATTTGAGAATAAAAATGTTTAGAGATTGATTTTTAAGAATAAAAAAGTGTTAAGGGACCGATTTGAAAATAAAAAAGTTAAAGTGGTTGATTTGAATATAAAAAAAATTAAGTGACTAATTTGAGAATAAAAACATTAAGGGACTCGATTTGAGATAAAAAAAAATGTTAAGGGATTGATTTGAGAATAAATATATATATATATTTTTAAATATATATATATATATATATATATATATATATATATATATATATATATATATATATTGAAAAAGAAAATTAAAAATTAATAAAATTGTAAATTATGTAATAAATTTTAGGTACTTCACTCTACTTTTTGGCGTTACATTAGGTATTCTAATTACTTATTAAATTGGCGTTGCATTAGGTATTCATCTACTTGTTTGGCTCGTTGCATTAGGTGTTCATATAGTTTTAAAATTGGCGTTGCATCGTGTATTTACCTCGATGCAACGCCAAAGTTATGGCGTTACATTAGCTTACTATGTAATGCGTTGCATTAGTGCCTAATGCAACGCAAAGAGAATGCAATCGGCCATTCGGCGTTAGCATTAGGCCTAATGTAACGGTTTTTGGGCCCTAATCGCAACGAAAATTGGCGTTACATTAGGTCGAAATGTAGTAGTGCCATTTTGGGGCGATTGACGCGCATCGCGACGGTGTGATTATGTCGAGCCTACGTTTTAGCGCCCGATATCAATCCCGGCATCCTAGATGCAGACATTAGGTCGGATCTTGTGTAAAGTCAATCGGGGAGTGGGGGTGAATGTCTAAAATTAGGAAGACTTGGATGGAAGTATTGTTAAGGAATTAGACTCCTAATCATCGTCTAAAATTAGGAAGAAAACTCTTAGTGGCAATCGCTTATAGGTTATTGTGGTCAGGGGTGGTTAACATCTGTAAAATCATAAACAAAGATGAGAGCCTTTCTCGTCCACAACTATCAAAATTCGTCCATCTTTCGCTTTTTCAGCAAGACGTGAGCAACAAATTCTTTCACCGTTTGAGGCTAAAGGATTTTCCTGCTTAATAAGAGTTTTTCCAGCCTAAATTCAATGACCTTTTCTCTCTAAGGATCTCAAACATCACAGCCTATATTTGTGATGCTTGTCTCGTCCTGCTTCTCTTCACCAGGTGTTATACTCGTTACATCTTGTTTTTACTTGTGCACCGTATAACACCAAAGTATGAAGAGTAAAAACAGAGCACTCGCCACAAACATGCATTTGATGTTTGAGATCCTTAGAGAGAAGAGTATAGTGAAATTGGAAAAATTTCTTATTAAACAGTAAAATCTTTTGCTCGCATGTAATGAGAACTTGTTTCGCCTCCGTCTTTCTTGGTCAAAGATTGGATAGGGTTTTGATAGTTTGTGAGATGAGAAAGACTCTCATCTTGTTTATAAATGTTAATTTAATTCATTATTGTAAAATTATATATTTTACAACAAAGACTTAAATATTAATATTTAAAATTATTCACAATAGTAATAATTTAGGTCTATCCAAAAGCCGAAATTTCTTTATTTTCGATTATAAAGCAAGTAGACAAAGTGATATTTGCATTTCATATAATCGTGCATTTCGGGATGGGATAGGTTTATCAAACAGGCACTTAAAGGATAGAGTATGTATTGATTCCATGTCAATAAGTGTTGGGATTTAAACTACCTAACCAACTAAACCGCCTAAAACATATATTAATAAAGTGCACAATAATTATATCGTTTATAACAAGAGATAAAAATAAATTAGTAAATGTTCAGTTTAATTAGGTTTCATGCCGGATTAAAGCCGGTTGGAAGCATATACCGTTTGCTTAATAATTATATTGCTAAAGAATTGTAAAATTTGGAAACCTATATGACAATTAATTTGTATAAAGTTATATCTAGGGGCGTAAGTGGGTTAGGCAGTGGACACCATTATCCTTTAGTTTAGTCTCTCAACTAGAGCTCAAGA
>JAFEMH010008422.1:0-23482 GCA_022495995.1 Adenophora triphylla var. japonica | reverse complement strand
TTAAGAATAGTAAAAGGGGTTAATAATGAAGGGATTAATAATATTGTTAATATTTATCGGCTAACGAAACAGAACCCTTAGAAGTATAAAATAAGTATTATAGAAGTGAATCAACATAATTTGTAGTAATTTTATCTTGAAAAGATTTAAATATATTACTAAAAACTATTATAATTAAGTAAATTCACTTTCATAATGAAGTATTATTTTATACCTAGGGAAACACTTTAGAATAATCATATAACAAATATTAAAGATATTTAAAGCAATTTTATATTAATTTGATAAGTCAAAATGACAATGTATTGGAGGATGTAATATTTTGGGCAGCTTTTGAAAATGGTACCCCCATTTTTTGGAGTCGGAGTTGCCTGTCGTTAATCGTTCGTTGGATAGCCCTGCTTCAACATGTTTGTAGTTGTTTATAAATGATTTTGTTTCTTAAAAAAACAGTATATTTTTCTACTAAATTCTCTTAAAAGTTTATGATGATAGTTGATTATTTATATTTATTATTTATAAATTAAATTGAGTTTAAAAAAGTAAGAGTTTTTCTACAAAGAAAGTATGACGGCAAAGGAAAGGAGGAAGTGAAGGAGAGGGAGGGTCCATTGTTACAACTGTAACCGACTTTTATTGCGGCTCCATCTCATGCAACTTGGTTGGTTCTAAGCCTTTTCTACCATTTGGCACCAAGTCCATGTGCCTTGATTTTGCTTTATTCCTTTTGTTTATCGGTCGGCTGAGCCCACTAATCCCAAATTACATCACTTGTTCCAAACCCTTATGCCCCAACATTGTTTTGTCTAACATGCAACACTAGGCCTCTCTTGTCCACTTTCCTCTTCTTTTTTCCCTTTTCCTTCTTCATGGTTTCTTCCTTCTCTATTTTGTTGTTTTACATATTCTTTTTTATGATAAGAGTTACAATTACAGAAAGGTAAATGATATCCGCTTACTTAGGAGAGAGAGAGAGAGAGAGAGAGAGACTGAAGCCGAGCACAAAGGAGGAACCGAATTGCGCAAAGAAGGAAGGCCGACTCTGAAAGTCATGTGGTCGATTGATGCCGTAAAATTCAGATGTATATGATTGATTTGATTTTCTTTTGAGAAAAGGTTTTGTAATGGTAGTTGAATTGTTCGATTATGGTGCAACCAATTGATTTAGGTTTAGATTTTGGACATTGTATTCTAGAACAAAATAGCAAACATAGCACTATGTGCTTGACATAAAGAGAGAGAGCTAAAATACACAAAATAGAGACACAAAAGAGTGTCAATGAGTCGGGAGCCTAGGAGAGCCATGCATGCGGGGCACTCCTACAATCCTAGTAATGATCGAGGTGTGTGTGTTGTTGGGCCCTACATTTTTTCAACATGTTTACAACTTGCACATAACAACTTGGTACTAACAACCTGAGTTGTTCCATTTACAACTTGGTTTTTCTGCAGGTTGGGACGCATTAACAATATTCCTATTTTATAGGGCACATGCCGAAGGAAATAAAGACCAGTTCAACCACGTTTCTTCGAACGAATCACTATCTCCTCCTCAACAAACAAAAGCGGGTATATCTCGAGGATCGGCCTAATCCAGAGTTTTGAGGACCATCTTTTCTTTGTTAATTAGTTTTATTTGAGGTATAAAGGGAAACACACCTTTGTATTTTCACGACACGTTCATCACTAGCTTAAGCTCCCTTTTTCATACGCTCTTAGCATTGTAATCCCCAAGAACATATAGTAAACTTTCGGTCGAGGTAGGAGCCAAATCCTCCGGGGTTTTATGCTTAGGCGAACAAGTTGTTTAAGGGCTTTCCCTAGTCAACAAACCACTTGTGTCCATTTCTATTTAACTCGATAATCATTGTACCTAGATTCATATCACTTTAGTCACTTTTCTTCTCATCAAATTCGCTTGTTGAAATTTGACCAAAACAATTTGGCGCCGTCAGTGGGAAACTTTGATTATTTGCGTAGAAATGGTTAATCCATCAATCCAGCCGATCGAGTGGCCGCTTCTGTTTCCCGGCACCCAAGGTAATCCACCTCAAAGCGCGAAGGCATCAACTTGGAGATATTGGCCAACATGACCGATATGTTGAGAGAAAATGAGCGATCGGTTGGACGGCCGGGAGCATACGAAACACCATGATATTCAATGCCATTGGCCGGCCTACGTAAAGGGAAGCAAGTTGAGCTGAAGTATCCACCCCCTTTTCACCTTTACTACCTAGATCTTTGTTTGAGTACGGTACGGGACCAAGCCATTTCGGAGATATCCCTATGTCAGGCACCTTTCTAACGGAGAGCGCGATTGTGACATCCATTCCGATCGAACAACCAAGAGTCGGCCTACCCGACTAGCCAACTGCGTCCATCTTGCTACGCTTATGCCACGCCCTCGAGGGGGCAAACGGGGAGTTTCTTTAATACTTTCGATACTTTCGCACCTCGGTTTAATCTTGCTCCTCTTTTCGCGAGAAAGTCAAACTTGTCGAAGAAATGCAAACCATTAAAGAGTTGCTTCGAAGCATGCACAGGTCAACTTGCTTAGTATCACCAAGTCTCTCCAACTTGCTACAACGAGTCTCGTTTCGTGCCGGCCAATAGCCGGTGTGGAAATCCCGAAGAAATTCTCGGTCCCCATTATGAAGAAATATGATGGGAGTACCGATCCAGTTTGAAGCATGTATTGTTGTATCGGGAATCAATGGATATCATAAGTATCCACTCCTATGTTTAAGGAAGCATGTTTTGCGGGGGCTTTGGCTCGACCTTGTCGGGACCCGGCCTTAAAATGGCTAACAGGGCTTCCTCTAAACTCTATTTCATCTTATGCTCAACTTGTCGATATGTTCATTAATCGGTTTTCATGTAGCAGAGCATTCGACAAGTTGACTAAGTGATCTTTATAGAATTGTGCAACAACCTAACGAAAATCTTAAAGAATATTTGCACGGGTTCAACAAGGAGGCGGTAACTATACCCAACTTGGACGTGTCACGACAACGAAGCATTAGTATAGGCTTGAAGAAGAACTCATTGTTCTACTGATGAGTTGGTGATGAATCCGGCGAAACAACTTGAGGAGATTAGAACCGGGGCCTTGCCTATCATCGAGATTGGAGGAGGATAGCTTGGCAATGGGGAAATCAGCTGGGAGGACTCCTACTCCTCTATTTGAACCCTCGACGGACGATCGGATTCCACGTCACTATAAGTCAGCGGGGTGAAACCCCTGTTAAAAGCTGAACCTTCTAGAATTCATGTTTGTAGATGATGATCAAGAAGGTGATGATAATGATTATCCACAAATTTACGAATATTGCTTTTACGTGGACATTGCGGGAATCTTGTGCGCCATGGGAAATCTTGGAGATAAAGCAAGATGGCCCAAGAAGAATGACCGATCAACAACTTGGAAGGACAAGTCAGTGGTGCGCATTTCATGAAGATTTTGGGCACACCACACGAGAAGCTGTTTCGCCTTGAGGAAGGAGATTGCTCATTTATTGTCCAAGGGTCTTCTCAAGGATTTTTTGGGCAAGAAGAGGGTCAGGAGTGAATACAAAGAACTGATTCGGGGAGAACAGTCTAGGCAGAAAGTTGCACCCCTCCGGCCACTGAGGTAGTGAATGTTATTTCGAGGTGGGTCTCATATTTGCGGCACAACTTACTCTGCTGCCAAGCGTCATGCCAAAAGCTCTAAGGAAGATCAATCAGAATTTCCTTCAAGGCGTCGTGACTTCACGGATGGTCATGTTATTTCCTTTGAAGATGAAGATAAGGACAACATGTTGGACCCTCATCATGATGGTCTAGTTGTTCAGGTGCAGATTGCTAATTGTGTGGTCAAGCGGATTCTGATCGATGGTGGCAGCTCAGTCAACATCATATTTACTCATGCTCTTGAAGATATGGGCATTCCTTTGTCCGAAGTTGTGAAAAATTCATCCGTACTGGTAGGGTTCAGTGGTGAGGTGAAACAAACAGTCGGGGAGATCAAGTTGCCCATCTACCTGGAGGGTATGAATTCCATGGAGATGTTTTGTGTGATTGAGTGCTCTTCCTCGTACAATGTTATATTGGGAAGACCTTGGATCCACAACATGAAGGTTGTGCCATCAACTTACCATCAATGCGTCAAGTTTCCAACACCTTGGGGTGTTGCCAAGTTGAAGGGAAATCAGCAAGTCTCTAAAGAATGTTACAAGGTCAACATGAAAGCAAGTTCAGCCCCTCGGCAAGCATATCAATTAAAGAAGAAGGCCCAGGACGTTCTTGAAGCAGTAGAGCATGATACAAAAAGCGTTCCAGTTGATGCGTCGAATCCTGAGGCCCAAGTGCAAGTTGGGGTAGACCTACCCTCCGAAATCGAAGAGGAGCTGATCGAGTTCCTGGAAAGTCAGAAATGTTTTTTTGCTTGGAAACATGAAGACATGACGGGGATAAGCAAGGACATCATCACTCACAAGTTGAACATTGACCCAACCATCCGTCCTGTCCACCAGAAAAGAAGGAAGTTTGCCCAGGAGCGGAACCAGATCATAAAGGATGAAGTCGAGAGGCTTCTGAAGTCCAAGATGATCAGAGAAGTTCAGTATCCAAGGTGGTTGGCTAACGTTGTAGTGGTGGAGAAGAAGAATGGCGAAGTGGCGAGTGTGCGTGGACTTCACCGAGCTTGAACAAAGGCTGTCGAAGGATCCATTCCCTCTCCCTCATATTGATTCTCTAGTTGATGAGAACAGTGGCCACGACATCTTGACATTCATGGATGCATCTTCCGGGTATCAACAAATTCAAATGGAGCCTTCGGACCAGAAGATACGGCATTCATGACTCCGAAGGTATATATTGTTATATTTCTATGCCCTTTGGTCTTAAAAATGCGGGGGCAACCTATCAAAGGTTAGTGAACAAAATGTTCAAAGACCAACTTGGCAAGACGATGGAGGTCTACATAGACGATATGGTGGTCAAATCCAAGCACATTGAGGATCATGTGGAGCACCTTCTGAGGCACTCAACATCTTGAAAGCCTTCAACATGAAGCTCAATCCGGCGAAGTGCAACTTTGGTGTTAGAGCGAGGTAAATTCTTGGGATATATGGTGACCAAGAGGGGAATCGAAGCAAGTCCCGAACAAATCAAAGCCATTCTTAACTTGGAATCCCCTAAGAACATCAAGGACGTACAAAGGTTAACGTAGAGTAGGCTGCTTTGAATAGATTTATATCCAAATCATCTGATAAGTGCAGGTTATTCTACGAAGTATTAAGAAAAAACAAACTCTTTCAATGGACTGACCAACATGAGGCAGCCTTCAAAGAACTTAAAGAATACTTGATGACGTCACCCCTGCTTGCTAAACCCGAACATGGTGAGCCTCTTTATTTATACTTAGGCTGTATACGAAAATCTTTGTTAGTGCGGTATTGGTGAAGGAAATCCAAGGTGAACGGCATCACATTTTACTATATAAGTAAGTCTTTATTGGATCTTTGAAACAAGGTACTCTCATCTTGAAAAATTGATATTAGCCTTAACTACTGCTACCAAACTACGTCATTATTTTGAAACACATTCCATAAGCTTGTTAGAACTAATTATCCTATGAGAAATGTGTTGAGAACTCCGAGATGTCGGGCGAGGTTGGCCAAGTGGTCGGTCAAGTTGAGCACGTATGACATTTCGTACGAGCCAAGAACAACCATCAAATCGCGAGGCCCTAGCCGATTTCGTAGCCGTCGGTCCGAGTTTGCGGCTTGAGGTAGAGCTGGAAGTGCAACAACTTGAAGGTAAAAGCTGTTCCTAGATTTTGGACATTGTATACAGATGGAGCTTCAAATTCTAAAGGGATTGGTTTGGGAATAGTCTTGAAGTCCCCTCAAGGTGATATCATACCTCAAGCTGTATCTTGTGAATTCAGTGCAACAAATAACGAAGCTGAGTATGAAGCCCTAATCATGGGTTTAACTACAACATTAAGTTTGAATATTACACATTTAAATGTATTTGTTGACTCTCAACTACTAGCTAACCATTTTAATGGCAGTTATATGGCGAAGCATTCCAAGATGACTCTGTACCTCCAACAAAGTTAAGGCTTTAGCTTTGAAATTTCTATCATTCTCTTTGGAACAGTCCCTAGAGAAGAGAACGCGACGGACGCCTTGGCCAACTTGGGTTCAACTTGCAAATCAATGTTGCATACTAATATCCCCATTATTTATGTTAAGTACCCGGCAATAGACCAAGTTGAGGAAACTCAAGTGGTTACTCCACCTACTGGGGCACAAGATGCTAAGCCTTCTTGGACCCAACTTGTAATTGAGTTCCTTCAACTTGGAACTATTCCACCCGATGTTAAGAATGTTAGATCTTTTAAGATTCGTACTTCAACTTTCGTTTTGATAGATAATGTGCTGTTTAAGAAGTCTTTTGCAGGACACTACTTGAGATGTGTCGATAACGAGCCAGTTGAGCTGGTGCTTAAAGAAATCCATGAAGGATTATGTGGGAATCATTCCTGCGGAGGAAAGGCATTAGCATCAAAGGCCCTCAAGACGGGATATTATTGGCCAACCATGCGTCAAGATGCCATGAGCTATGTACAGAAATGTGATGCCTGCCAAAGACACAGCAACATCTTGCATCAACCCGCCTTGAGCCTCTCGCATCCTATAGTCTCATCTTGGCCTTTCATGCAGTGGGGCATGGATATTGTGGGCAAGTTGCCTAAGGCTCCTGGGGGCAAGGTGTTCATGTTGGCTCTAACCGATTATTTCTCAAAATGGATCGAGGCAGAAGCTTACGTACAGGTAAGGGACAAAGAGGTAATCTCATTTCTAAAGAAAAACATAATTAGCAGGTTCGGTGTGCCATCAGAGATCATATGTGACAACGGGTCACAATTCATAAGTAAGAAGACAAGGGATTTTTGTACCCGCTGGGGCATCAAGTTAATCATGTCAACACTGTCCACCTCAAGCCAATGGCCAAGCTGAGTCAAGCAACAAGTTGATCATCAACAACTTGAAGAAGCGTCTGGATCAAAAGAAGGGGAAGTGGGTTGAAGAATTACCACTTGTACTTTGGGCAGATAGGACCACTTCGAATGGAGCCACAGGTAGAACTCCATATTCTTTGGTGTATGGAGTAGAAGCGGTAATACCAGTCGAGGTGACAATCCCAACAGCAAGGTATGGCTTATTGACTCAAGATGAAAATAATCTCTTGCTAACACAAGACCTAGATACAATTGATGAGATCAGGGATCTAGCCAAGATAAGGATGGCAGCTTATCAACAACGAATTGCGAGATCTTACAACAGAAATGTCAGAGCTAGAAGGTTTCAGGTTGGTGATTTAGTTTTGAGAAAAGTATTTCAAAATACAAGAGAATTGAATGCAGGAAAACTTGCTCCCAAGTGGGAGGGCCCATATCTCATCGATGCTAAAGCCGGCAAAGGTGCGTATTGGTTGTCAACCCCAAGTGGAGACAGAATCCCCAGAAGTTGGAACGCTATCCACTTGAAACTTTATTTCATGTAAGTCCAGTTATTTATAACTAGACTCCTCAGGTACGGTTTAAATTTATGTCAAGTTCAATTACACATTTCAATTTTTAACTCTTATTAAATCCTTACTGACTTGAGCGTCGGAGGGGCGTTAGCTACGCTAACGCCCAACCCTAACGTAAATCTGTTTTGCAAGGTGCAACTTGAGCAAACGAAGCAGTCTCAACATGTTGACACGCCAGTACGGCTGATACTTGTTGGGACCTAAGCTGGAGCGAGTCGAACATGTTGACACGCCAGGACGGCTGATACATGTTTGAACCTGAGGAAGAAAATTTCAACATGTTGACATGCCAGTACGGCTGAAACGTGTTGGAATTCTAGCTGGAGAGGGATAGAACATGTTGACACGCCAGGACGGCTGATACTTGTTCTATCTCTTCAAACGGTTACCTCCATCAAAGGTACAATTTACATTGGTTAAAAGATATTCATCTTTTCTTACGAATTAAGGTTTCGACACCTTCGCCTGGGCGCACGTTTTCACACTTACTTAAGTTGTGAACTAATGGTTGTAACATTTTCATGTTACCTTCGGTTTATAACATTTACATGTTATCTAAAGAACAAACAAAGTGTCTCTCAAAGACATAAAATACTTTGCTAAAAAACCGTTAAGTATTTTCAAAAGATTTTTTGCAAACTAGTGGATAAGTTGGGTAGGCCAACCAGTCCCTAAAACCTTAAAAAAGCTTGGAGTACTAGACCAACCTAGTACCCCCAAATAAATTGTCTCGGTTCTTATGAGCCATTACAAAATAAAACCTTGTTTTTTGGGGACATTCCCACCAATTGTTGTGCGTACCAACAGAGGTACGACAAATAAAGCAAAAATTGTTTTTGTTCATCCAAAATACCCAAAAGTTTTAAAATGTTTTTCAAACTTCATGGCCTGCTGCCTCCGGTGTTGTATTCTCCCCTTGGTCATTTGGAGTAACCACTATGGTGCTCAGATCCTTGTTAGCATCATCAACTAGAGCTTCCATGGCCGCGGAGTTCACTTCTTCTGCATTCGCTGGCTCCCCAATATGGTCCTCCAAAACTTTTCTCTCGTCCTCCAGGTTCCAATTTATGGCTTGGCCATTTTTATATTCCTCTATCATCTGAATCCGGACTTCCAATAGAGCCTTGGTGGCATTAAATTTGAAATTCCCCTCCGCAACTGCAAGCTCCTTCATGTGAGCCTTGTTCTCGGCACGAATGTCTTCCACTTCTTTTCCTAAGCGTTCAAAATCCTTCCTCAAACCTTCCATTTCACCAGCATTCTTGTTTTCCTCCTTCTTCAACTTCTCTACTTCCTTGGCACTTTTTGTAGCCTCCTTTTTTGATTCTGCAGCTTTGTGACTAAGCCTCGCCGCCTTGATCTTCAATGCATCAATGTGGGCCACAATCGGGGTCATGATTTCCTGCACAAAAGAAGATATTAATACTTTATCAAACTCTTTGATAAAATTCAAGGTTCTTCATTTTTTACCTTCTCAACGAAACTTGGTATAGCAGCTCTAAACTTTTCTCCTAACTTCTCCATATCCATGTCACCATTTGTATCCGTGGCCTCAGCTTCCACTAGCTTTCTCTTCTTCGCATCCCCCTTCTTCTTGGATGCAGCCACATGGGAGCTAGCCACGATGCACACGGGGCGGGAGGTTTACCGTCATTCTTTGCCAAGCTTTTGCTCGGCGCAGCAAGTAGGTCAGCAGTGCTAACAGTTTCCTTGGAGCGAGTGGCTGCAAAGAAAAATAATGAAGAGTTAGAACAAAATAGAGGGATTAGAACAACTCGGAGATAGGCAAAGATTTAAGGCATTTGATTAACCTGTAGACATTTGGATAGGCTCAGAAAAGGTTTCTTCAAGGTTTGTCTCTCGGGCTTCTTCAGGACCAACTTCCTCGTTTGGATCTGCAACAAATTGAACTGGTAGTGCCCTAAAAGTTCTCACTAATAGGTCCAAATTATAAATCTTGCTCACATTCTCCTCCGTGTTGTCCTTAAAAGGAAAGAGCACATCCAATTTCGCAACTAGGCCAAAGAGAAATTTGGAGAATTAGTTAAATGAGTTATTAAGGAGCATCATTAGAATAAGAAAAATTGCCTATACTACCTTGGGACCTCCATTTGAAGTTGGCACCCTCATCCTTCACCAGGGTGTTCTTCTTTGCGAAAAAGAATTTGTTCTTCCACCCTCTATCGGCGGGATCAACATTGTCATTTAAGAAAGGCATCCTACCAGCCCTAACCCTAAAGCCATACCTCCCTAAACCAAAGCTCCTAAATTCGGTTGTAAAAGCAAAATCCTCTAGCCCAATTACCAACTCTGTTTTCGCGTTTAGCCTCACTAGGGTTTGAAGGCTTCTCCAACCTTGCGGCATAAGTTGGGCATAATTAAGTTTTGTAGATGCAAATAACTGGGTGATTAAAGTTGGAAAAGGGAATTTCAAGCCAATAACGAAGGGATATTCAGGGAAACATACCCATTCAGGGGAATAACACTCTGGGGTTAGGTCGGAATGGGTAAAAAGCTCAGTTTCGAAAGCCATGGCATGATTCTTCTTGATAATTTCTAAATTGGTGGCAGGGATTGTACACTTCTCTTTTTCAGGGTTCTTCAACATGTTTTGGGTTAGAAAACCCGCGGGCAAACCCTCTCCACTCTCGATTAAAGCCACCGTCTTTCTCTTCCCCATTTTTACAAAGCTTAAACAGAAAATCAGAGATGGAATTGAAAAGAAAATAAGAAACTCACCGTCAATCTCTACTTGATTTTTCCTCTCCAATCGCCTTTCCTGGTTCTTCTTCTTGAAATCTTTATGAAAGCTACGTTTTTGAAAGGGAGAGTTGGAATAGGAGTCTATGTATTTATGGAGGTTGAAGGTGGTTGAGACTAGAAAACAAACATACCTTTTTGCCTTGGGAAACCTCTTAAAAACCGTCCCGTCGCATCCCTTTTATCTTTCTAAAAAAACCGTCATTCTTTTCTATTTTTGCAAACTTTTTGAATTCTTTTGTCTCTTTCTATTCCTCATTTTAAAATTCAAAAAGTTTGGGGGCAATTGTTGGGCCCTACATTTTTTCAACATGTTTACAACTTGCACATAACAACTTGGTACTAACAACCTGAGTTGTTCCATTTACAACTTGGTTTTTCTGCAGGTTGGGACGCATTAACAATATTCCTATTTTATAGGGCACATGCCGAAGGAAATAAAGACCAGTTCAACCACGTTTCTTCAGCAACGAATCACTATCTCCTCCTCAACAAACAAAAGCGGGTATATCTCAAAGGATCAGCCCTAATCCCGAGTTTTGAGGACCATCTTTTTCTTTGTTAATTAGTTTTATTTGAGGTATAAAAGGGAAACACACACTGTATTTTCACAGACGTTCATCACTAGCTTAAGCTCCCTTTTCATACGCTCTTAGCATTGTAATCCCCAAGAACATATAGTAAACTTTCGGTCAAGGTAGGAGCCAAATCCTCCCGGGGTTTTATGCCGGCGAACAAGTTGTTCAAGGGTTTTCCCTAGTCAACAAACCACTTGTGTCCATTTCTATTTAACTCGATAATCATTGTACCTAGATTCATATCACTTTAGTCACTTTTCTTCTCATCAAATTCGCTTGTTGAAATTTGACCAAAACATGTGTTCTTCTAAAAGGAGATGATATGTGTATGTGTGTGTGAGTGTACCTTGTTTATGGAGAGTAGCATGCTTTGATCTTAGTGATTGTATGTGTGAAGTTGTAACTATCATCATATATCGATTATAGCGTATATATTGGCTTGGTAACACCTCAGATGTTGACGAACTGAAAAACCACATTTTGTGTTATTTTTTTGTATGATCTACGTGTTAATTGATTCTCCTATTTCAGGACTACTAGTATGGGTTACGTGGGTGGGAGATCTCCCCAAATCACATTTCTAAATTATTATTAAATAAAAATACTCCCTCCGTCTCAAAATGTTTGTCACATTTAACTTTTTTGTTTAACTTTGACCACAAATTTATGAGAGATTAATTATGTTCATGAAATTCTAAAAGTTGTTGTTGATAATATTATTAATGGTGAATCAATAGGAATTTTTAGAATTTCATGAACATAATTAAATTGTCATATATTTGTGGTCAAAGTTTAACTAAAAAGTCAAATGAGACAAACATTTAGGGACGGAGGGAGTACATCGACATTTTGATTAACATAATTTGCTAAAGTTTCGATTTCAACCATGCATGCTTAATTTAAAGATTATTAACCTTCGTACTCAAAATAACATTCATTATTTTCAAACCCTCTAACGTCATCAAATATGTTTAATAAAAGTTAACAAATCAACGAAATTTATGAGTTATCAAAAGTTAACAAAAGTAAATAATGGTAATGGCGGGTTATTTAGTTGATGTTTGACGCAAGAATAGTTGGTGGTAGAAACAAAAGCTAACCAGCGGAAACAAAATTGTTAACTTTTGGTAGTTTTTGGTATATCTTGTTAAGTTTTGTTAATTGAGGCATTTACCAAATAATCCCTTCAAAGAAACAATACTATTTTTTAGGACAATTTATAATTTGCTTAACCATTTAGTCCCTAGCTTAATAACTACACCCTCCCAACATTTTAATAAGTTCACCCTCCTACCATTTCACTAAATCCACTCTCTTTAACAATTTAATTTCTCTCCAACCACCCTCACCTTAGGTCACCCCCTCCCCATCTTCTCCGGTCAACACTTCCAGCAACCATCAACTCCGGCAACTTTTTCCGGTGACTTTTTTTTTTTTTTTGCCGGCGACCTTTCCGGCGACCAAACAACTGAGAACTTAACTTATCAGTAAGTTCTCAGTTGTCAACTAAACTACTAAGAACACAATTAACTCCGGCGACTACCAACTCCGGCGACCACCAACTCCGGCGACCTCTCCGGCGACCAAACAACTGAGAACTTAACTTATCAGTAAGTTCTCAGTTGTCAACTAAACTACTAAGAACACAATTAACTCCGGCGACTACCAACTCCGGCGACTACCAACTCTGGCGACCACCAACTCCGGCGACCTCTCCGGCGACCAAACAACTGAGAACTTAACTTATCAGTAAGTTCTCAGTTGTCAACTAAACTACTAAGAACACAATTAACTCCGGCGACTACCAACTCCGGCGACCACCAACTCCGGCGACCAAACAACTGAGAACTTAACTTATCAATAAGTTCTCAGTTGTCAACTAAACTACTAAGAACACAATTAACTCCGGCGACTACCAACTTCGGCGACCTCTCCGGCGACCAAACAACTGAGAACTTAACTTATCAGTAAGTTCTCAGTTGTCAACTAAACTACTAAGAATACAATTAACTCCGGCGACTACCAACTCCGGCGACCACCAACTCTGGCGACCAAACAATTGAGAACTTAACTTATCAGTAAGTTCTCAGTTTTCAACTAAACTACTAAGAACACGATCAACTCCGGTGACCTCTCCGGCGACCAAACAATTGAGAACTTATCAGTAAGTTCTCAGTTGTCAATTAAACTACTAATAACACGATCAACTCTGACGATCAAAGAGAGGCGAGAACCTATCAGTAAGTTCTCAGTTGTCAACTAAACTAATAAGAACACGATCAACTCCGACGATTACCAACTCCGGCGACTAAACAATTGAGAACTTATCAGTAAACTCTGTCAACTAAACTACTAAAAACACGATCAACTTCGGCGACCATCAACTCCGGTGACCAAACAACTGAGAACTTAAATTATCAGTAAGTTCTCAGTTGTCAACTAAAATATTAAGAACACGATTAAATTCGGCGAACACCAACTCCGGCGACTAAACAATTAATAACGTAATTTATCAGTAAGTTCTCACTCTTTCTATTCAATTTTAAAAATTTAGTTTTGCAATTATATAATAAACTATAAAAAAATGAAAATAATTTTTTCAATGATATTTTTGTCAGATAATTATGCAAATGAAAGAAAAAGAAATAACGTAAACATAAAATTATAATTATAATTATGTAAAAAGAACAAGTGTGGAGCTTATTAATTAAATTAATGTGACACTAACATAACAAAAGAAAAGAAATGAAATGAAAAGAAAAGAAAAGGACTAGTACTTTATTATCTTGCCCATATCTCATCTCGTTGGTAAAAAACCCAAACCAAAAGTGACTAAAAAATTCCCCAGCTTCAGCGTTGCTCAGATTCACGCAAGGCCAAGATCAGATTCCGGTGAGGTAATTCAGTTTTCGGCTTTGGTTCCGGTGAGGGAAAAACTTACAGAGGAGGCCCAAGATATGAAGAAGTTGTCAGAATAGGACGACCGGAGATAATGCTGATGGAGACGCCGGAGATGGAGGGCTTAGAGCAAATCGGCAACGATGTCCTTGTGCAAGAGTGTTTGAGGATGAATTTCGGCTGACAACTAGAAGACTTCAACTTGCAGTATCAACTTGTATCAGACACTGAGACAACCTGGACTCTAATTTGACTATCTCTTTGCAGGTATATTAATTCCTACTTTTCAGGGATTATGATCGGTGATAGAGATTTTTCGTGATGACTCAGTCAAGAAAGCATGGGATAATGGGATTGAAGCTCAACAAACCATCCGAGATTGTAGGAGCAGCAAAAGTTATCTTCTTCAATCACTTTTAGTATAAATTGAACACACTTATTGTAACACACACACACGGTCGAAGCTACTGAGTTCTTTTCTCTACATTCTTCCTCTCATTGTAACTTCATCATTTTTATAAAATTCCACCTTTGAGGTTTTATGCCGGCGAACATGTTGTTCAAGGGCTTTCCTCGTTAAATATCTTGTTCATTTCATTTCGAGTTGATTTGCAATTATATTTCATTTAACCCAATCTTAGTCAGCTTGTCAAGTTCTAAAATTTGACCAAAACAATTTGGCGCCGTCTGTGGGAATTTTGGTCTTTTAATTGCTTTAGGAAACTCGAAAATGTCTACTGGAATGTCTGTGGGTTCGTCCTCCCTTGGTTTGAGATCCACTGTGGAGACCATCCCAATTGTGACAAGTTTGCAAGCATCAACCCAAAGCGTAGGTGGAGTATCACGTCCTATTCAAGTTCACGACGGGACAACTGCCGCTGCGTCACAGGAAATCCCACTTGATATCGCTTCCAACCTGACCGCTATGTTGCGCGAAGTGAGGAACCAAGTCGCTGCCCAAGATGTTACTTCAACTATGCTGATGAACCAGATTGCTAGGATGCAGCAGGAGATGATCTCTCTACAAAGTGGAGGTTCGAGTGCACTATCAACAAGTATCCCAAGCATTTTCCAATCCGTCGCTCCAAACGGCCCACCAGGTTCATATACCCCTTATCAACCTAGGAGACTCAGCTTTGGGAATGAAGCTGCCGGATCATCTGGATATGGGGGAACTGCTCCGACAACCAACTGGTTTACAGAAAGCACCATTGTCCATCCTGGAACCGTCACTCCAGCAACCACAACATTTGCAGTTCCAACTTCGATTACAACAGGGAGTGTTAATCCCAGTTTGATTTCAATTATAATAATAATTATTAGTTTGCTCCTAACCCCGATGCGGGCAAATTTATTGGCAGTGATTCAAGAGCTAAAGGACATGATCATGAGTGTCCCTGGAATGACACTACCTTACAACCAAAGGCCTCACCAACTTGCTACAATGAATCTCGTTTCACTCCCTCCATATCCAATGTGGTCATCCCGAAGAAGTTCGATCCTCCACACATGAAGCAATATGACGGAACCACTGATCCAAAGAGCATGTTGCATTATACCAAGAGAAGATGGATGTTGTCCATATACCGCCCCAATATAGAGAGGCTTGTTTTTGCGGGGTTTCGGATCAACTCTTACGGAGCGGCTTTGAGATGGCCGATCAACCGGCCATTGGGTTCTATAGGATCCTATGCACAACTTATTAATCTGCTCACTAATCGGTTTTCGTGCAACAGGGTATTTGAAAAGCTAACTAGTGATCTTTACGGTGTGGTCCAAAGAACCCGATGAGCTCTGAAAGATTATCTCAAAGAGTTTAATAGAGAAGCAGTGAACATCTCCAACCTGGATACCGTAACAGCAATCGAAGCATTCAGGATGGGGCTTAAGAAAGACTCTCCATACTATGACGACTTGGTAATGACACCTTGCAAAAGGTTGGACGAAATCAGGACTAGAGCATCCAAGTTCATCAGGCTGGAAGAAGACAAGTTGCTACAGACAAGAAGAAGACCGATTATCCCGCAAGAAACCGGACCCCTCTCATTCTGGCGGCAAGATGGAGACATCCCATGCTAGATCCAATAGGGGCAAACCCTACTCTAAACTTGACTCTTCTAAAGTTCTTAGTGTAGAAGATAATGATGAGGATGATGAGTCTTTGTATCCAAGAATTGATGACTATTGTTTTTCTGTTGATGTTGCAGGACTGATTAACGCTATGGACAGCTTGGGAGAAAAGGCAAGGTGGCCCAAAAGGTCCGATAAACCTTCAATCTGGAAAGACAAGTCCAAGTGGTGCGCCTATCATGAGGATTTCGGTCACACCACGGAAAACTGCATTGCACTCCGTAAAGAAATCAGTCATTTGTTGTCTAAAGGATTACTCAAAGAATTACTTGGTAGAGGACGTGGACGCACCGACAGTAGTGCTGACAACCAGGAAAAGCAAGTTCGTGCTAGCAACCAGGAGAAGCAAACTGAAAGTCCTCCTCAACATCCACCACCTACCAGAGTGGTCAACATGATCTGCGGCGGTTCAGATATTTGTGGTACAACCTATTCGGCTGCGAAGCGCCATGCTGCAGGCGCTAAGGAGGACAGGTCGTATTTGCCTGCAAGGTCCGTCAACAAAGATAAAGGCCTGGAGATTTCCTTTGATGAAGGTGATAGGGCCAACATCCAGGATCCCCATCATGACGCACTGGTTGTGAGCCTTCAGGTGGCAAACTGCTTGGTTAGGCGCATCCTGATTGACAATGGTAGCTCGGTCAATATCAAGTTACACGACGGCTTAAAGGGAATGGGGATTCCACTTGAAAACGTAACTCAAAAGTTCTTCGTCTTAGTTGGATTCAGTGGAGAGACGAAGCACACCTTTGGGGAGATTACTTTCCCAGTTTATGTTGAAGGGATTAATTCTATGGAGAGGTTCTGCGTGATTGAATGCCAGTCGTCCTACAACATCATATTGGGAAGGCCCTGGATTCACAACGTTAAGGCTATCCCATCAACCTACCACCAATGTCTCAAGTTGCCAACACCTTGGGGAGTTGTCAAGGTGTCGGGTGATCAGCAATCAGCAAAGGAATGTTACAAGGTGTCCATGAAGGCAACAAGTTGTCCTAGACTAGCATAGCAATTACAGCGAAAGGCTCGGGATGTTCTTGAAGCTGCAGAGTTAGACGTCAGAGAGGTGCAGCTCGATCCCACTAATCCCGATGTAAAAGTCCTAGTTGGTGTAGGAATTCCCCCAGAAGTTGAGGATGAAATCATAGAGTTCCTCAAGTGTAGAACAAGCTGTTTTGCTTGGAAGCACGAGGATATGACTGGGATAAGTAAAGATGTAATAACCCACAAGTTGAACGTCGATCCCAACGCCAAACCTGTCCATCAGAAACGAAGAAAGTTTGCTCATGAGCGCAACAAGATCATCAAAGCAGAAGTAGAGAGGCTTTTGAAGTCAAAAATGATTAGGGAGGTTGACTACCCTAGGTGGTTAGCCAATGTAGTAGTTGTGGAGAAACGCAATGGCAAGTGGCGAGTCTCGTGTGGATTTTACCGACTTGAACAAAGCCTCGCCCGAAGGACCCATTTCCCTTGCCTCACATTGACTCTTTGGTAGACGCAATGGGCATGAAATATTGACTTTTATGGACGCTTCATCGTGTTTTCAACAAATTCGAGATGGAGCCTTCCGATCAAGAAGATACGCCGTTTATTACTCCCGAGGGTATTTATTGCTTCATAGTCATGCCCTTTTGATTAAGGAATGCAGGGCAACCTACCAAAGATTGGTAAATTTGATGTTCAAAGATCGATCGGAGAAACAATGGAGGTATATATTGATGATATGGTGGTCAAGTCTAAATGCATGGCTGATCATGTTCGTGATCTCAAGGAAGCTTTTGACATCTTGGAAGCTTTTAACATGAAGCTCAACCCATCAAAGTGCAACTTCGGAGTTAGAGCTGGGAAATTCCTTGGTTATATGGTCACAAAGAGAGGTATTGAAGCAAGCCCGGAGCAGATCAAGGCCATTATCAACTTGAACTCACCAAAGACTGTTAAAGATGTGCAGAGGCTAACTGGCAAAGTGGCAGCTTTAACAAGGTTCATTTCTAAATCATCTGACAGGTGCAAGTTGTTCTACGATGTGCTGAAGAAAAACAAGTTGTTCCAGTGGACAGAGGAGCATGAAGCGGCTTTCAACCAGCTTAAGGAATACTTGTCTACACCACCTCTACTTTCCAAACCGTCCGGGGAAGCGTTGTACTTGTACCTTGCAGTATCAAAGAATGCAGTGAGCGCGGTCTTGGTAAGAGAACAAGCTGGTGAGCAACATCCAGTATACTATGTAAGTAAATCTCTTTTAGATGCAGAAACCAGGTACTCCCACCTTGAGAAACTTGTCCTTGCTTTAATAACTGCCTCTATTAAGTTACGTCATTATTTTGAAGTTCATCCTATTATTGTGAAGACTAACTATCCTATCAGGAGTGTAATGAGAAAGCCCGAAATGTCGGGGAGAATGGCAAAATGGTCCGTACAACTAAGCACGTACAATATTCAGTATGAAGCAAGGACTGCAATCAAGTCGCAGGCTCTAGCAGACTTTGTAGCCGACTTTAGTCCCACCTCTTACCAAGTAGAACTTGAAGTCCAAAGAACTTGAGGAACCCGATCTCACAAGATTCTGGACACTCTACACTGATGGGTCATCAAATTCCAGGGGGACAGGGTTGGGAATAGTTCTAAGGTCCCCTCAAGGTGATCTGATTCCTCAAGCTGTGAACTGTGAATTCAAGGCGACAAACAATGAGGCTGAATATGAGGCCCTCATCTTGGGTTTAACTGAATGCTTTAAATTTAAATGTTAAACGTCTCAATGCTTTTAGCGATTCCTTATTATTAGTTAACCATTTTAATGGATCTTATGAAGCTAAGCATGACAGATGACGAAGTATTTGCAGCCTTGTTAAATCCTTAGCAAAGACAGCTTTGAAGGCTTCACTTTCCAAAGAAATTCCTAGGGAAGACAACGTTGAAGCTGATGCATTAGCCAACCTGGGATCAAGTTGCAAAAGCATGTTGAATAACGCCATACCCATAATCCATATCTTACATCCAGCGATAGATCAACCTAAAGTGTCCCAAGTAGACCAGCAACAAGATGCAACAACAGATTCCATGGACAATGTGACATCTTGGACATCACCAATAATGAAATTTTTGCAGGACGGAACGGTGCCTCAAGATGTCAAGAATGCAAGAGCATTCAGGATTAAGGTATCTAGATTTATACTAATTGATAATGTATTATTTCGTAAGTCTTTTTACAGATTATATATGAGGTGCCTAGAACCCCAGCAAGCTGAACAGGTGTTGAAAGAACTGCATGATGGTATATGCGGCAACCATTCTGGGGGCAAATCACTTTCATCCAAGGCACTCAGGACAGGGTATTATTGGCCAACTATGAGACAAGACGCAGCTAAATATGTACAGAAATGTGACGCATGCCAAAGACATAGCAACATCCTGCACCAACCTGCGGAACCACTCCATCCCATCTTATCACCTTGGCCCTTCATCCAATGGGGCATGGATATCGTTGGCAAGTTACCCAGAGCTCCAGGGGGTAAAGTATTCATGTTGGCCATGACAGACTATTTCTCTAAATGGATTGAAGCCGAGGCATTCGTTCAAGTTAGAGATAAAGAAGTTATTTCTTTCTTAAAGAGGAACATCATCAGCAGATTTGGAGTCCCTTCAGAGATTATTTGCGACAATGGATCTCAGTTTATCAGTAGAAAAACACAAGACTTCTGTGCGAGATGGGGGATCAAGTTGATTACTTCCACTCCTGTGCATCCTCAAGCTAATGGACAAGCGGAATCCAAAGAACAAGTCGATAATCAACAACTTGAAGAAGCGCCTTGACCGAAAGAAAGGACGATGGGTTGAAGAGCTACCACTTGTGCTGTGGGCAGATAGAACCACCCCTAAGTCAGCCACAGGTCACACGCCCTTCTCCTTGGTGTTCGGAGCTGAAGCGGTCATCCCGGTAGAATTCTCTGTGCCCACAGCCAGATACGGTTTGATAACGCCTGAAGACAACCAGATTGTACTTGCAGAAGACTTGGATACTATAGATGAACTCAGAGATTTAGCTAAAATCAGAATGGCTGCCTATCAACAAAGAATAGCTAAATCCTACAACAAGAATATTCGTGTAAGAAGATTCCAGGTTGGAGACATGGTGTTGAGGCGAGTCTTTCAGAACACAAAGGAATTAAATGCCGGCAAGTTGGGAGCTAAATGGGAAGGTCCATATTTAATTGATGCGGAAGCCGGAAAAGGAGCATACCGGCTTTCAACCTTGGATGGCGACAGGATACCTAGAAGCCGGAATGCTATCAACTTGAAAGCATATTTCATGTAAGTTGCACTCGTTCTTTTAAAGTTCGATAAACAGTATGATTTAATTATTGTCATTTCAATTTCGTTATTTCAATTTGATTATATTTTTGGACACTTACTGACTTAAGCATCGGAGGGGTGTTAGCAAAGCTAACACCCACCCCTAACACGTGTTTGTTTTGCAAGGAATAAAATGAGCTACAGGTTGACAAAATCGATGTAGGCATATGCTCAACTTTCTACAAGTCAGTAGAACTAATGATCGTCAACTTGCGGACACAACGAAAGAACAACTTGATTGAGTTTCAAGTAAGTATTACACAATTAATGTTGTATGATATTTACTTATTCCATGATTAGTAAAGCTTGTCTCCGTAAGGTTTACACCTTCCTAAGGTTTAAAGATTTCACATCTTTCTAAAGTATCAAGGTTCAAACACCTTCGCCCGTGCGCACGTTTTTCACATTTGACCAAGTTGCAGGTTGGCCACTGTACTTTGTACATATTGATTACCTTCCTGTACTTGGCCAAATGATGGACTTTAGTCATTTGCAAATTGGTTGTAACATCTACATGTTACCTTGAACAAAGTTTAAAAGGCATAGATATCATTGCCTAACTGAACCATAGTTTTTACAGCTAAATACCCAAAAAGGGATCAACCACTAAATCCCTACCTGAGTTAGGTCATCCAAAAGTTCAAACCATGCCAACCATAGGCATAGCAAGAACAACGCAGACACATGTTCTAAAACATCCAACACATATTACATCCTCAAAACAAAAACAAACTGTTTTCTACTACTAACATCCTTGCATTAAGAAGTACGTTAAAAAGCTTAATTGTTTCCATCCTCCCGGTTATCACCTACATGCTCAACATTTGTGTCATCTTGAAGCTTAGAAGTGACTTCTCCAAATCTCTCTTCATCTATGATACCTTTCAGTGGTGGCCTTCTCGTCTTCCAGTTCCATTCAAGGTGTTTGCCAAATTTCGATACTCCTCAATCATTTGAATTCTGGCCTCAAAAACAACCTTGCAGGCCTCCCTAGTCAAACGCTCCTCCAAGACTTTCATGGCAACCTCGATGGGCTTGATTCAAGCCCGCATTCTTCTTCATCCATTCCTTGATTTCCATGTCCTTCTTATCAATCTCAACCTGCATAGAAGAGACCTTGGATTCCATTTCCCTCTGTACAACTTTGACCTTCTTTTTCGCCATCAACTTTTGACATCTCAGCTTTACCCTTCCAGAGCTTCACTTCGCTTGACAACAAAGCTCACAAAGATCGTAAACCCGTCAAGTTGAAACTTATCACTATCTACTAGATATATCAAGAGAAAAGGTACAAAAATAAGAAGATACTCATACCTTCGTAAGCTAAAACCTCTTCAATTGGTTCCCCAAAGATCTACATCAACGATTTCACTTTTCCTCTTCTTAAAAGACACTATGTCACCCAACATCAACTTAGGCTTGGTGCCTTCATCCTTAGGAATATTGGGCTTAGCAACTTCTTTCTTTGGCTTCTTGAAGCGGGCAATCAACCGCTAACTCCACCCACGCCGGGCTGAGAAGTTGTGTCTCGTATATTGAGCCTAAAATCAAAGAAGGTATAAAGATAACCCTAGAGCAACAGCTTAGCGCACTTACCACAAACGACATCACGCTTGCAATTTGTAAAGCTTTACCGGAACTCTTTTCTTCTTCCTCTACTTCTTCAACCTCTTCCTCACCGCTCGAGTAGCAGGCGCAAAACTTCCGTTTTCTTGGAGACAGGGCGACAGAAGCAACCACGCTCAATGTGTCGCACGCTTAGGAAACAATTCATCCAACTTCAAAGCCGTGGAAATCAAGATGTTAGAATATTTGAAACAACCCGAATTCTCAGAAATAGAAAAGGAAAATCCTCACCTTCATCCAAATTAAAGAGTTTATCCTTTCCATGTGCTCTAGTGTAGACCTCTTCACATAGAAGAATCTATTCTTCCACTTTCTATCCCTATCAATAGAGCTCGGTCACCAAACTCGTTTGATCTTGATTTAACCCTAAAACCAAATCTCTCTTGTTTCCATGAGATCTCAAGTCATAGCAGAAGCCAAGTTCCTCCAAATCAACCCTCATGCTCATCTCGGCTACCAATCTTCCTAGGGTAACCAAATTCCTCCACCCTACCGGCATCAATTGAGCAAAGGCCAAACCAGCTTTTTTTCGAAAATCGCAGCATGAAAGGGGGAAAAGGAAATGTTAGCCCAATCAAAAAGGGTATTCAAGAAAGCATACCCATTCCTCTCAAGCGCAAATGTGGAAGTCATTAAAGCATTAGGTTCGTGAAATTGTTTTTGGGAAGAACTTCTTCAAGTCTTCAACTTCAAAGAATCAAGCATGAGTTCGCATCTTTCTTCATCGTGGTGGTCGATCATGTTTTCGCGAAACGAAACCTTGAGGGAGTTCATCCACGGTAGCTGCAAGAAGGGTTTTTCTAAGAGTAAAAAGAGGTCCAAAGCTTGGAAAGGTTTTTGCTTTGTGGGGTTTACGAAATCAAGAGGCCCCTTTTATTTATGGTGACGGCGACGGTTGTAGAGTTATAGGGAGTTATAAGTACCTATCCACTAAAAGGTAACCGCCACGCCACTACCACGTTCCTAATCCTTGGCGGGAGTCAAGTGTTAATTTTTGACTCAAATATTTCCAAATTCAAAAATTAAGGGGCAATTGTTTGAGGATGAATTTCGGCAATGACAACTAGAAGACTTCAACTTGCAAGTATCAACTTGTATCGACACTCGAGACAACCTGGACTCTAATTTGACTATCTCTTTGCAGTATATTAATTCCTACTTTTCGTGGATTACGATCGGTGATAGAGATTTTTCGTGATGACTCACCAAGAAAGCATGGGATAATGGGATTGAAGCTCAACAAACCATCCGAGATTGTAGGAGCAACAAAAGTTATCTTCTTCAATCACTTTTAGTATAAATTGAACACACTTATTGTAACACACACACACAATCGAAGCTACCGAGTTCTTTTCTCTACATTCTTCCTCTCATTGTAACTTCATCATTTCTATAAAATTCCACCTTGAGGTTTTATGCCGGCGAACATGTTGTTCAAGTGGCTTTCCTCGTTAAATATCTTGTTCATTTAATTTCGAGTTGATTTGCAATTATATTCCATTTAACCCAATCTTAGCCGCCTTGTCAAGTTCTAAAATTTGACCAAAACA
>JAFEMH010008421.1:0-23637 GCA_022495995.1 Adenophora triphylla var. japonica | reverse complement strand
ATGGACACATGGCTTGTAATAGTGTTCAAGATTTGGACAAAGAGAATTGTCCTGAACTTGTATGTATGAGCTATCAAGAGCTTCATGTGAGTTGGGCGGCAACCAAATCAATCAGACACCAGGACTCTCAAGTCTTTGAAATGTGTATTGTACTAAAATGAAAATTCAATCGCAAGACATTTTCATTTATGCATTCGTTTGTTTCGTTCTTGTAAAGTTTAATGAATCAAAGGGTGCACTGGAATGAAGAGGATTTATTAGTGATTTTAGTGTCATCAACTTGTTTTATTGTAATAATGATCGTGAGAGAGTGAATATGGTTCGTATTAGACTCGGATGCGAGTAAGGGAAAGTGTGGAGTACACACTCGTTTGAGCTGAATAACGAAGTAGACCTCAATATCAAAGTGGAAGCTGACAGATAACACTTTTTTTGCTGTGATGTGCTAACGATCAGCTATGAGCAGCACGGCGAGTGCAGTTCAGTATGACGCAGCCGTGCAGGTATGAACAACACAGGTCAGTGTGAGCTCATAAGACACGGCCGTGCAGTTCCTGTGCGGATGCCTTTTTAGAATGAAGAGACACATTGCTTGGCTAAAATCATGTCTTTTGATTGTACCCTTTAACTAATACCTACCCATCTGTATATGTACAAAGATTGATCTCAGTTGTACATACATGAAAAATACAAGTGATACAACAATAAACGAAAGCAAACAATTCTCAAAGTTTTGATTTGTTCTCTTATGCCTAGAAAACAAATTGCGTGATTGTCTTATCCAAATGGCAGATTTTCTATAACCCAGGCGTTAAGGGTCGAAATACTTTATTCGGAAAGTGGATTATACACGATTCGATCATGTGTCAGGCCTTGGTATCAAGATCGAGACCCTGTTTCCCCTACATCTTCCATGTGTTCAAGGTCCTTAATAAGAGCCTTTAAGCATGGTGGCGCTGTATCCGGCAAGCAATATCATTAGAATCATCACATGTTTCTAATGTTGCTCCTTATTTGCCCTTCGCAACATTTAAGGTGAGTTTCAACATGAATGGATTCGTAAAAACGTACATATTTGCATAAGAACAATTCTTTAAGCTTCGATCCAGTCACAGATGGCATGTACCGTCCTATTCGAACTTATCCTTTTCAAGAACGGATGGCACGTTATTATGTAATGCTATTTCTACAACAAAATATGCAGACAATATGAACATTGTAGATATCAACACATTTACCATCTTAGAGCCAAATAATGTATTTACCATAAATACTCGCTTAAATTATACACCTTCAAATACAAACATGTATCATATAATCTTAATTGACTTAAATCCATATTTCACTTAATAGATTAGCTGAGCTAATACAGAAATCAAGCTATTTAGGTGGAAACATCAATAATATCTCTATATGACTCTTAGATCTTTTATGAGATTTCCTTAGACATCATATGTCAAGAACATGTTTTAAATCTCATCTATATTTCTGGATCAAATCTCATTTGAAATCACCAATTAAGTCAAAATCTTTTTCAAACGTATGAGAACACGGAACGATACACCCGACTATAGCAAAACTACATCAACTATAATCTCATCACACAAATTTCAAGATCTGAGATTTCACCAAACTTTGGCTGAAGCTACATCAAATACCCTAAAATTTCACAAGTGTTCTAATCAAGGAATGGCATAAGACAGAGTTCTGGAAGGTTTTACTTTATAACAAACATCGCATGGATTGTATATGAAACTTATGTGTACATTATCATAAACATGGGAATTTCACATAAAATCCGACTTTAAGATCATACCGTAGTCATGTACTCCCTCCGTCCCAGACCAAAGGTTCATCTTTCCCTTTTAGTCAAATTCCCATCAAGAAATTCATTTCCTTAAATGGAAAGTTTTTCATATATTTATACAGCTTATCAATATTCGGTATACTGCAAAAAAACCATTCATTATACCCTTATAAAGTTAACATATTTACAAAAAAACCAATCATTAATTTACTATTCCTCCCGCTCATTCTCTCTCCTCTTCAATTATTTTAACTTTTACGTTCTCTCTTTTATTCAGACCGCACATTTAATTTTTACATTCTCTCTCCTGTAATTTACTACCCAGCTTCAAGTGGTTTCTTAAAAAGCGTAAAATAGCATACTCCCTTCTTCTGGACGAAAGAAGTAATAAATAACAATTATTAACTACATAAGTATTCCATTCTCAAAATATATGGATTCAAACAATCATGTTAATCATATTAAAGCGAACATCAAATCCAAAACAAACAATTAGTTTTAAATTTTTGAGAATTTATCAATCTACTTTAATCATATTAAATAGACCAATATCCCATGTAAAAGACTAATCATATTAATCAATTATTAATAATAATAATGGTATATCATATATATCCCTTTTACCAAAACAACACACGTAAAATCATAAATCTATTTCATATATAGCATGTAAAGCATTAATCATCTTCAATCTAGCATGCCAATTTTAATCTAATCATGATAAGATACGGCTCTGATACCATTGTTCAGTTTTGGAGTTAAAGTCGCAGCAGAAAAACTTGGAAATGACAACGAGACAGTAACCTTCTGATACCGTCTAACATGAATGGTTAAAACCATGAAATAAAAATTACGTATTTAATGCGATTATGTTGATCTTTCTAAAACGGATCTAGGATTCAAATCCTATTTGAATCGGTGAACAACCTTCGAATCTTCTAAGTCGTTGATGAAACTTGGTTTTGATCTTCTTCTTGTTCTTTACCTTGTGAAGAATTGATGATTGAAGGCTTCAAGCTTTTGGTGATTATCTTATCACCCTATCTCAGTAATCCACACTCGAACGTACAAAGAACGCTTCTTGATTGATTTATAGATGATATTAATTGTTGAAAAACAATTTTTCAATGATGAATAGCAGAAAAGGATTTTGGTCTTTGATTTGAAATCTAGATCTCAATTTTATGTTTCATAAACACGAAATTACATGTGTTCGCTGGCCAAGAGTCCTATTTATACCAGGTATGGATCCCTAACTTTTAGGGAGATTCCTAGTCAAAAACCGAATCCAAAACAGCAAAGGAATTGCAAGATACGGGTCAAATTTAGCTGTCGGTATGAGTTCGTAGGTCACGAGTGCATGCCTTATGGCTAGATGTGTCGTGCTACAACTCGTGCCATAAAAAAGGCTTGTGGATGGCAGGGGCACGAGTCGTGCCTATGGGCACGAGTCATGAGTATAAACTCGTGGGTAGGGGACGGCTCGTTTTTTGACACCTCTCTGATTCTCTCGGTCCCTTCAGCAAGGCACGACTTGGGCCAATGGGGCACGACTCGTCCCCTGAAGCATGAGTCGTAGGATTCGTACCGAACCCGGAATGAAAGTGTGTCCTACACAATGTGCCAAGACATATTTTATATTATTTTAATGACAATATTTATTATTTAATTTTAGCTTTTCTACTCGCTTAATTTAAATAATAAAATTAGTTTAAACATAAATTATTATATCATAAAATGATAATTGAGGATTCTATTGTTGGTGAGAATTTTATGATGTATATGTTCATGAGCGTTATGCTTGGTCAGATGGTAATTATTAATAGTGGACATTGATAGTTATGATGAACGTATGTGATGACTATAAAATCTTTCTCGCTAGGCTGAGGAGATAGTGTTCCAAGTCATCGGGTGCGGGTGCTCTAAGTAAGTTGAGTTCACTGGATTGGCCCGTCATTGAGAATTCTACGTATTGTTCAGCAATCATTTAATATTCTCAATATGAGCGGTGTTGTTAAATCCCTAGACTTGAGACATTTATTTATTTAGTACATGTGATATGCTTTATTTTAACTATTATTAAAGTAGTACTGAAATATGTCTACAATAATTAGAGATTGGATGAAACATGAAGTGTAGAGGGAATAGTGAAGACGTCGAGAGAGGATTCGTCACTTCTTTATGAAGATTATATCCCGGCCTCTTGATTGAAATATAAGTAACTTGAAAGTCCATGGCCATAGCATAGCAAGTTTTCACCATAGAGTCAAGTTAAGATATTTCTAGAACCAAGTAAATATTATTGCTGATAATGACGCTTCATGTATTAATAATAATTTGGATATTAAGACGGAGAGAATTTGACTACGGCTATCCATAGTGGTTTGTGGTTCGCTACCATTTTATATCCATGATGGGTGGCTAGCAAGCGATGATAAGTCGGTTACCTTAGTACTGTGTGGATATACTACCTTCGTATTAGAAACCTCGAGAGGTCACACGCATAAGTACAGAGTTCCTGAATAGTTAAAGGGTTGTGAGTTGTAGAATAAATAACTTATGATTCATTATGTCATTAGTGTAAGTTTAAGGTTAAAACTTACATAATGAAAGGTAAGGGGCTTAGTTTGGCAACAGTCAAAAGTTACCCCTATATATAAACAACTTATCTAAGCCTAAAAAACCTAATCTCTAATCTTCTTTTTCCCTTTTCACAAAAGAGGCTACAAGAGAGATATAAAGGAGAAGAGGTGAAGGATTGCAAGTAGAATATCCAAATGGTTTGCAGCGATTTGTACACGTAAAACCATCTAAAGGGATTGCAAGTAGAATCCTTCAAAGCGAATCGGCTTACGCAAATTGGTAATTTCTTGAACTCCGTTCTTGAATTTATCAAATTTTATGCGATAACACACGGATATCGATTTTCTATAAATTAAATATTTTTTTGATTTTTCCGCTGCGTTTATACTGTAAAACCCAACAAGTGAGTATAGGAGCCACGTGTGTTCGAATCGCATGAGATAATATATTAATCTAGATGTAAAACTCTAATTTGTTGTTTTAGACTGGAATGGAACAGAAGGCCTAAGAAATGTTCATTTTGAAAATGAAATGGTTTTCAAAATAGTTTTGAAGCGGAACGGCCAGAGTTGTTCAATTCCATTTTGAAATGAACAGAGGTTATTGTTGGTTTTGGAAAAGAAATAGTTTTCAAAATGGGTTTTGAAACTGATGTTTTTTTTTTTTTGAACTGTTTATTTTTGAAACGGACCATTTATTGGTATTGATTGAAACTGACGGAACTGTTCGTTTTTTAAAAGTGAATTCATTTTGAAAATAAAGTTTTTTTCAAATTGGTTTTGAAAATGAAATGCATGGCTTCTGTATGTAATGGTGCTGGTTTTCAAAATGGTTTTGTTTCATTTTCTTTTTAAACAATTACATTGTTATTTATTTAGTTTAATAATTAACAATGTTAGAGTAAGTCAGTTGATTAATTGAGTTCAATTTTAATTATATTGTTGCATGGTGCATGATCATGAGCCTAGGTTTTGTGGATGTGTTGTTGATTGTTTTAATAATGTTATTTTTATTTCTAGGAAGCACTGCAATGCTCTAGAGATGGTGCAGGCTTTGCATGTACCGTCTCTTTATATTTCTACAATTTTACCCATTCCCTTGAGGTTTCCCTCGTATGTGAAAACGAGATAATAGATGATATTAAAATTACAAAGAAATTAGTTTTAGTTGTAGAATAGAAATGAGGAGGAGACGGATAACAAGGAGAAGCAAGTGGAGCAATCAAAAAGTGACACCATCCAAGATTCAACTAAAGAAGATGCTAATTCATGGACATGAATTACTTTTTAGTTGACTTTGTGATTGAGTCATTGGCTTGACCCAATCCTAGATAGATGGCTCATGATCATTGCATGTTTATTTTTGCATTTTAATCTATTGTGTATGCTTTAATTATTATGCATGCTTGGGTGAGACATATTTTAAAATCCCTTAAAAATATTAAATCAAGTTTTGCCCTCCATAACTTTTCTTAAAAATAGTTGTAAGTTATCTAAAAAGCCGTCACAGCTTCGGTGTGTGGGCCATTTTTATAACAATCATATTTTTTAAGAAAAATTTAATAGTTTTGATTTAACTTAGAAAATTTAATGTTTTAGCTCAGCTACAGGTTAAATTTTTTAAAACGGGCGACCCAGTTGGGTTTGATTCATAGTTTTGAATCTAGTTATTTTAACCCAACATATTATATACCAAAATTGTATGGATTTACAATTGGCAAGTACAGCTGCCTACCTAATAGATTTAGTTTGTCAGTTATAGCTCAGTTAGTGTGCAAACTAAATTTATAGGATTTAGTATCCCCAAGAGAGATAAGCCAACACAATTCTCCGTTTTCAAAAGAGAGGGCTTTTGATTTTAGAAAAATTTAGGTAGGGAGTATCATAAAAGACCATTAAAATAAATATTTTTATGTACTTATTTATGCTATTTATTTTGTTGTAGATACCATGACTAATCAAGGAACGAACATAACCTGAAACTTGGGAGCACTCCTAGAAAAGGAGAACGTGCTCACAAACGTCCAACTATCTCGAGTGGTACAGAAAGTTAAGAATTGTACTGCGAGCCCCAGAGAGAAGTTGTATGTCCTAGATAATAGAGGAGGCCAAAGGCTCGGCTGACTGCCATGAGCGCTCACTGAGGAAAAAGCTAAGTATGAGAAATATCATGAGGATTCGATAAGATGTAAGATCTGTAGTCATGCTAGGTGCACGATGTCTCCTGAAATGCAAAGACGGCATGAAGAGATGTTTCACGGAGATCATTGACCTTCAGGTCTTAAGAAACTCTCTCGTAAGTCTGCTACGAGCAGAAAGAGTATGATACTTCTAGAGCTTTGTTACGTCAGCAAGGTGCGAGAGGGAGCCTCAGTTGAGTCTACGTGTGCTCAAGATGATGAGGGTACATAGAGAGGCTAGAGAACTTTGAAATCCAAGTTGGAATGAAGACTTGGCTACAAGTACAATTTTGTCATCCTTGCCAGAGAGTTATTCACAGTTTGTCATGAATTTTAATATGAATGACATGCCAAAAATCCATTTCAGACTTGCTTTCCAGGTGCTCAGGCTAGCAGAAGGAGATCCTCAGCAAAGTCCAAAGGCAAGTAGCCTGTTTCACATGTTAGCGTGGTCAAGGTACCAAAAGAAAGGCAAGGCTGGAAGTTATTCCAAAGGCAAGAAAGTGAAAGAGGTGCCCCTGGAAAGCTAAAGGCAAAGCGTTATCAGCGGCCATGGCGGCAGCAGATGAGAAGGAAGCAAAGTGTTTCCAATGTGGTAACAAAGGACACTCGGAAGAAGATAATTGCCCATCCTTCCAAGAATGGAAAGGGTGAAGCAAGTGCCTCGTATCTATTATGATTGAGTGCAGTATGTCTTTTTATTCTTCTTGGATTATTTGATTTACCCTGGCTGTGAGGTTCTCACATTTGTGTGAAACTTCCTGTGGGCTAAGTGATCAAAGGAAGGTTTTCAAAATTAGGTGAGGTGGACTCCACGAAGTTGCTAATGGCAAGAAGATATCTGCTTTAGCCGTAGGAAGATATCCCATAAACTTTGCCAAGATGGGATTGATTTTAAATTTGGAGAATTGTTATTATGTTTCCTAGTTTTTCCAAGAACATTATTTTCAAGTTGTCTTGTTTGGATGCTGAGGGTTTTACTTTTGAATTTAAAGAGAACAGGTCTTGTTTCTTTTATTTGAATGGTATGTTCTATGGATGTGGATATTTTAATAATGGTCTCTATGTTTTAGATCAAGAAAAGCAAGTACTCCAAGTAAGTAGAAAAGAACAAAAGACTAACTACTCAAACATGACTCTCTTATGGCATTGTCGCTTAGGCCATGTAAACACTAAACGTATAATGAAGCTTAAGAATGAGGCTCTTTTGGATTCATTTAATTATGAACCCATAGGAATATGTGAAGCTTGTTTACAAGGTAAAATGGTCAAAGCGCCATTTCCAAAGAAGGGAGAAAGAGCAAGTGAATTGTTAGGGCTTGTACACAGTGATGTGTGTGGACCACTTTCAACTCAAGCTCGAGGAGGATTTTCATATTTCATGACTTTTACCGACGATTTAAGTAGATATGGATATATTTATTTAATGAGGCACAAGTCAGAACCATTTGAGACATTCAAAGAGTTTAAAAACGAAGTAGAAAATCAGCCTTGGTAAAAGGATAAAGACTCTTCGAATTCGATCGTAGGGGTAAATATCTCGTTGGGATTGGAGTCCTAAACTATGAGGAAAAAGGAGTCTAAGTCGGAGGAGTTGGTGAGATCAAGGAGGAAAATCGTCGGAGGTGGGACTGTTTTGCTGGGCGACCGCCCATGGTGGTGATGGGCGACCGCCCACATGTACAGAAGGATGGCTTGGGAAATTTTCTATCTTGGGCGACCGCCCATGGGGTGGTGGGCGACCGCCCACGTGTCGGGAGAGTTTTTCTGCAGCAGATTTTGTTTCCTATTTTGATACAAACTCTTCTTAATTTTGATTTAGGGTTTCCTTGTATTACTACATAAGCATAGATACGACCTAGAACACATTGTAGTTGTAGTAGCAACATATTAGAAGGTGTCTAATACAATATTGGCTTCAAAGCAATTGCCCCGGACGTAGTTCATGTGTTGAATGAACCGGGTAAACAACTCTTGTGTTCTTGTGTGTGTGTTTCTTCCATTATTGTGCTTGTGGGTGTGTTGATTTCTTGTCTAGATTGCAACGGGGTACCACCAAATTCACAACAACTGGTATCAGAGCATTGGTTCGGAGGATTCAAAGTTTCATTAGTTGATTTTTTGAATCGCGTTCTTGGGGACTTGGTGAAGCAATCAGATGAAGAACTCAATCGAGAAATTCAACGGTGTGAATTTCACGTTCTGGAGGACAAGGATTGAAGATTACCTTTATTGTAAGGATCTTCATAAACCCTTGAAGGAGAAACCCGAAGACATGTCACAAGGGGATTGGGAGACGTTAGATCGGAAGGCGTTAGGAGCGGTGAGGAGCGCTCTAACCGACGACGTTGCACGGAACGCTATGGAGGCCAAGACAACGGTGGAGTTGCTACAAACGCTGTCAGACATGTATGAGAAGCCGTCTAATATCAATAAGGTGCATTTGATAAAGAGGTTTGCGAATGCGAAGATATCAGAGCGGCAGACAGCGGCAAGTCAATCGGCAGTTTCAAAGGTATGGTGGACCAATTGAAAAGTGTTGATATTACTTTCTCCGATGAAGTGCTAGCTTGTTTTCTACTAAAATCCTTGCCTGATAGTTGGGAGGTTACTGTCACAACGATTAGTACGTCGAAAACAGCATTGGTGTATACGGAGGTTAGAGATCTCATCCTTCAAGAGGAGTTGAGAAGGAAAGAGAAAAGGGGAGAATCTTCCGTAGATGGGGCTGCACTTAGGGTGGAGAGAAATAGGGGAAGACCGAAAAAGGGGAAAAAGGTCAAGTGCTACAATTATGGCGAATTAGGTCATATCAGTTATGACTATCCGGGTAAAGGTGGTGGTGCACACGTGGTGGATGATGGTGGAGATGTATTAATCCTAGGAGAGGAGCTGTAAGTACGCCAATCCGAATTCGCGACCTTCCCAGATGCATTTTAAGTAATAAAATGGCATTTAGGGGCGTTTTGGTAAATTCCCGGTCCATCTCGAGACTTCCGAAAACATTTCATATGTTTCTCGCGAAGGAAGTACTTTTTGTACTTTGCTCGAGTTAAAGGACCTAGAGGGAATAAAACTGTTTTGGACTTTTTGGGTATTACCTAGGAAGCTTCCAGAATCAGTTTTGGCGCCAAAAACGGTTATTGTCACCTTGTGTCACGCGACAACTCGAAGCATGGAAAGTGGTAACGTTACGTCGTGCGACACAAAGTGACCATAGACAGCAGCTATAAATAAGACCCTACCCCTCTCAGTTTTGGATCCCTTTTCGACCTCCCTAAAGCCACTCTGCCCAAATTACGCCAGAAACTCCCTCTCTCTCTCTCTCATACCAAAACCTCCCAATTCCCCTCCAATTCCATCACCTCTCATCTCTCTTCAACCCAATTCCATCTCTACTCCCCTATACACTTGAAGCCCCTTGATTCAGCTCTCAACCAGTGCTCAGATCTCCATCTCGAAGTTGAATTGAAGGCTCCTACACCTAACTTGGTGTAAGAGTTGAGGACTACAAGGGTAACACTCTCCCCCTTCTCTCTCTCATCCATTTTGTTCTAATTACTCTCTCCTTCTCCACTTGATAATCAGGCCCCTTCTGCCTCAGATTATCAAGTGGCAACTGCAATCTCTCTGTTTAATAGCTTATACTTGAGTCCAATTGCTTGATATTGATGTGATCTATTTGGATTTGCAATTTGGGCATCAAGGGAGTGTGGATCTCCCATATCCACACTCCTTTGATTGATTCGTGTTTAATTCGTATTGTTATTACTGTTTATGATATAATTGTTGTGTTATTGTTGGATCTGCATCTCAGTTTGTGAGGTACCTGCGGATGGTAAACATATGTCACGCGACACATGTGGACATGAGGAGTCCTGTGTCACGCGACATGTTGTGACCATCTGCAGGGACCATATTTCAGTTGTAGCTTGTTTTGTTCAGTTGTTCTAGAATGTAGTTTTGTATTCATGTTGTTTAGTTCCTAGATCTGGCTTCTGTTCATTTTATCTAGAGATTTGGTGATCTGTTTGATTTGTGAGCCTCTGCAAGGTGAACATATGTCACGCGACATATCGGGACAAAGGAGTCATATGTCACGCGACAGATGTGACCCTTTGCAGAGGACCTTTTGTTCTTGTAATCTGTCTCTAGTTGATGTGAAGGGATGTGGCCTCCCTGAAAATTGGTCTACAAGTTGTAATGATCTCTTTTATTCAATAAAATGCATGTTTATCACACTTTGTTTCATTATCATTGTTTGCACATCTTTTGAATTATTTGGATGTCTAGATTAGAAAGACTCGTCTACGGACGAGGCGTGTTGGGTGAACTCTCGGTTCTTCCCAACACGTAACCTGACCCCCGAACCCACTCTCTTTCCAAAGGTTTTTCAAAGTGCACCTCTAAGCATGGCGTGGCGACTCCTTTTTTCCAAAACAATCTGAAATTTCCTCCTCCTTTTTTTAAAATTTTGGGCGAGCGCACATTCAGTGGCGACTCTGCTGGGGAAAATGCCTTTTAAAAACCTGTTTTTCAAAACTAAGTGGGTCATGCTTTCGTTCGTTTAGACATCCAATGTGTTCATTCTATGTGCATCCTTGATAATCATGTGCGATACATGCATTTTAGGTGATCTTGCAATTTGTAGACCATTGTTTGTGGATTGTGCTTTATATGTTGTTGCCTTGCTGGTTGGTCTCATCCCTTGCCAACGAAAGGCAGGGGCTAATCTCGATTTTGCAGGGGGTTTGATTCAGTGACTTGCTTAGTCGTGCGACAGCTCTGTCTTTAGCTGTCCTGTGTCACGCGACAAGTTTAGTCCTTTGGACGGAGTTACAGTTACGGTTTGAGGGCAGTCCCTTGAATCAATGAAGAGATCGCTCAGCTGACTGTTGTTCCCTTTCTTCCTTGAGAGTTGTGTGTGTGTTTTCCTTTTTCTTAATAAATAAAATAGATAAATGAAAAATTTTGTTTTTTTTTGAAATAAAAGAATATAGACATCCGCACACTACATCACATAGTTCTAGAACCCTCGGGTGCAACGGACGGCATCTCGGACGGTGATAATATTCGCCTACGTTTGAGCGCCTAATGTCAAACCTATCCCCCTAGCGCGTTTAGGTGGCACCACACTATAACCTTACCCACGGTTGGTTTTTGACATGATGTTTTAACTACACCAAAGTGAGTTGTTTTTGAAATTTCCAAATAAGTTCTATTACCTCCCTCAAAACCCCGCACCTTGTGGGCATGTTGCCAATGCAACATGGTTTCACGTAAGGACATGTCACTTCCGTGGCGTGTCCTAAACGAGAGATCATGCCGCATTGTCACCATGCATCGACGAGAGGTCATGCCGGATTTTTCTTGGAAATTCCCCGAGAATACCCGTTATGCTGCCCAAATTTCCCTAGAAATTGGGGCTACTCGTCCGTCTCACATCGTGTTAGGTTTTGTCTAGGTAACATTACCTATTATTAATTTCAAATACAAAACATTTAGTGTAATTTGAACGTTACGTCCCTAGGTTCCCCCAAGGTATAGTTAGCATAAATAAAGGGTTAGCCTTTTCCAACCGTTCTTAGGATTTAAATCATTGATTTATACTTGAAGATAAATAAATTGTTTGTGTGAGTCTGTTCTCTCCATTTCTTCTCCCTCTCCCGTATTCACTCTTCCTTCCCTACCTCATAAACCCGTATATATACCCCTGCAGCTACGGCGAGTTGGAGTCGATCATCCGTACCGGGAGCTCGTTTAATTCGGGTTGTTAGAGAAGTTTTAGCAGTTTCCGAAGCTTTAGTCAGTGCAGAATCCGAAATGGCAGGGAATGGAGATCTGTTTGCTACTCAATCCGCTGGAGGTTCAAGTCCGATGAATCAGCCAAGCCTGAATGATTTGTCTACAGAGGAGTTGAGGTTGAACTTGGAAGCCGCTTTGACCCGAGAGCGTGAAGCCCGCCTGTCAGCTCAGAACGCTAAGATCCGAGAAGAAGAGGCCCATAACCGTTTTGTGGAGGCTATGAGAGCCCGAGGGATAGCAATGCTCCGTAGAGAGGATGGTTCCTATGAGGAAATTACTGAAGAGGGCAACAATGAGACCGGATCTATTTCCCCTATCCAGCCTGTTCCAACCAGCTACAATGCTATGCCTCCTCCCACAAGCTATGTTCCTCGCCCCGAACAAGTACCATCTTCAGGATTGATCCCGAGTGTCCAAGGAAAGTTTCCTTCCCCTTCCTCCCAAGCATATAACCAGGTGGCTCAGCAAGGTCCTAGCAAGAATGGTGGTCATCCAGTGAGCTTCTTTGACCTTACTTCTTCTCCGGCTCCCAATGCTCCGATGCCACAAGTTCAGTATGGGTCTCAGTTCCGAGCCAGTTACTCCCAACCTCAGTACAGTGTGTATCCCGAAGGATATCAGGGTGGTCAGTATGGTGTGCAGCAGAATGGTCAGTACCGTCTCTCGGGAAATCAGATAATTCAAGACAGTGTTCCGAAGTATCAGCCGTCTCAACTCCAAGGCAGTTTTCCTCAGCCAGCAGTGTGCTCTACCCTTACTCAGCATCTCTATGGCTCCACCCCGTATTCAGCTCCGTGTGTTAGTGCAGGTGTCTCTCCTTTTGGTCAATTCAGGGATCAGTCGGCGCAGTACAGTTCCCAGAACCCCAGCATGCAATTTAATGGCTATGATATGTACGGAAACAGAATCCCTAGCTCTGTTAGTTTGTTGGACAGTAATATTGGCATTTCCAGCACCCTCGGTCTCCCTCCGGCCGCTTTACCTGTTGGGCCTAATTCCAATTTCCCTATACCTTCCTCAACAGTGGCTCCCGCCATCCCCCAGATTCCGGGACTGACTCCAGAAGTAACAACCTTGCTAAAACAGATGCAGCAACAGATAGACAAGCTGACTGTCGGTTCCAGCGGTCTCAGAGTGGTAGATCCAGCCCAAGTAACACCTTTGCCTCACAAATTCAAGATGCCGAAAATGGATTTTGATGGCACTGCTTGTCCGAAGACGCATGTAGATACCTATGTGATGACTATGGGTGCAATGGGTTGTACGCCCGAGTTCATGGCTTCCCACTTCCACTTGACTTTGAAAGGACCAGCTCTTACATGGTTTTTAGCCCTGAAGCAAGAATGTCGCTCTACTTGGAGTCAGATTACGGAGACTTTTCTGGAGAAATATAGAGGTAACTTGGAATGGCGCACTACTCGGGATGATTTGGTGGGAACTATCCAGAAGGCAGATGAGTCGATCACAGAGTTTTACAAGCGTTGGAATGCTAAGCTCAATGAGTTATCGGAACCAATCCCCCTCCAAGACCAAAAGGACATATTTCTGTCATGCGTGAAGCCAGTGCTTAGAGAAGCAATTGGGAAAGGATGGTATCCAGACTTGCGGGAGATGGTCGGCATGGGAGCCAGAAGCGAAAATAAGTTGTTTAATCAAACCCCGATTGTGAGTGGAAACAGCGGTAGTGGTGGTTTCAGATACCGGACAGCAAATCCAGTCTCAGCTACGGCACCAAGAGGAAGGGAAACAGTGAAGGATAATATCGTCAACAACCTGCAAGGAGGAGTTAATAACAGTTCTAATGGAGGAAAATTCCAGCCAAGGCCGCAAAGAAAGTTTGATGATTTGGGAATGACTACAGAGGAAGTCTACAATGGATTGCTCAGGACAGGAATGATAAAGCCACTGGAGAATTACAAACCTTTTAATCCCAATCCTAATCTGGATACAAGCAAGTATTGTCGGTTCCACCAATTCCCAGGACATACCACCAACATGTGCCTCACTCTCAAGAGAATCATTCAAGGGCTTGTAGATGAGAAGAAAATTGAGAAATCCCCTCGTCCCAATGTCGTCAACAACCCGTTGCCTAACAACACCGTGAACCTCATGGATTTTGGCCAAGATCACTATGTTAATGTAATAGAGTTTGAGAAGTCGATAGTTGAAAGTGATAATGCTGGTTGTAATGAGAATGTGAATGATGTAATCCCTTTTTCTGGTGAAATGAAAGATAACTTCTGTTATGTTTTGTATCTTGATGATCTTTATGGTTTGAATAATGCTGCTGATTTTGACGATTATGAAGAGCATGTGATTGCCACCACTATGTCCTCTGTGATTCCTAGAGATTCTCCGATCTCTCTAGAGGAGCTCAGGCTAGCGGCAAATGTAGAGGCGCCATTGTCTATAAATGAGATAAGGCAGGCAGCATGGCCTTACAGCACTCGTCCTATTCCAATTTCATTAACAGAGCTCAAGGAAGCCAGTAAAGATTTTGTGGTTGAAAAAGATTCAGAAATTAATTTGTTGACTCGATCCGGAAGAATGTTGGGAGCAGATAACATAGATCCATCCGGGAAAGGTAAAGTTGTTGCAGTTGCGAATCCCCAGTCTTCTCAGCACCCATACAGATCAACCAAGGATGAAGAAGTTCAGGAAGATCCAATCTTGACACAACTGAAGAGAACCCAAGCCGATATTTCCTTATGGTCTCTCCTCACATCCTCGTACCCTCACAAGTTGAAATTAGAAGAAGCCTTGTCCAAAACAAAAGTTTCTGTCAATGCCACCCCGGACGAAGCCTGCCAGCTGATCGGAACCGCGCAATATGGGAACATCATTACTTTCACAGATCTTGATCTGCCTGCTTTTGGTGCAAAACATAATGAATCCCTGCACATCACAGTACCCCTAGAAGGACGACGGATTCCCCATGTGTTGGTAGACAATGGGTCGGCTATGAATGTGCTCCCAGCTAAAATGATGAGTATGTTGGATATCAATGCGCAGAACCTTAAACCATCCAACCAAACCATAAAAGCCTATGATTCCACGTCTAGGGCAGTATTGGGAATAATCTCTTTGAATTTGATGTTTGGAGGTAAAGAGATGATGGTAGATTTTCAAGTTATCGATATTCCGGTCACATTCTCAGCGTTATTGGGCAGACCTTGGATTCATGAGATTGGAGCCGTAGCCTCTACTCTTCACCAATGCCTAAAGTTTGTGCAAGACGGAGTCCTGACGACCATTTATGGTGATAGTGTTACGATTGGAGAAACCAGCATTAATACCTTGCCAGTGATGGAAATTAAACTCGATCAGGAGAACTTGATGCTTAGCGGTTTTACGATTGAGAAGCCCAAGGGACAGGTCTGCACTATAGATTTGACGACTTCCTCTGACAAGATCCCTCCAGTATTAAAAATGATGAGAGGCATGAGTTATATCCCTGGATTGGGGCTGGGAAAGCGTCAGCAGGGACCATGTCACCTTATGATGCCAGAAGCTAAGAGGAATAAACGAGGCCTAGGGTATGTTGTGACGAAAGAAGATAAGATGTATGACAGAACTGAAGCTTTTAAGGAAAAGATGACCTCAGCGGCTGGAAAGAGGTACAAGAGGCCCGAGATGCGCCCGTACAGTTGGTCCTTAAATCAGCATTTTGTCAAGGAAGATGGTGATATGTTTGTCTGTCCTGAACCTAAGTTGAGTCAAGTGGAAGATAGAATGAGGATGATCCGGAAGTTTGCCAGCAGCCAAAACCCGGTGAAAGAAATGTTTGACAGTTCGCCCAAAAGGCCAGGTGTGACCGCCACCTATGAGAATAGTTACCATGTCTGGGGGCCCGATTACGTAAACCAGCTTGAGAAGCTCGCTCTGGATGAACCTGTTGTGCACAAGATCCGTGGCGCAGATCCTTTAGATATTGATGGTGATTTGGCAGAATTGTTTGAGAATCAGGGGCTGTCAGAATTCGAGAATGATGAGTCTACAGAAAAGTTGCCTGCAGAAGGGGTTGTTCTGATTGAAAATCTCGGAGATTTGATTGACTTCTCCTCTGATGGTGAGTTGGTAGCCATGCTGGAGTTTGAAAAGTGGCTAGTGGCAGATTTGAATGGTTTGAAGACCATCGCAGAGGAGCCGCTACAGAACTGGACTTCATTTCAGGGACCAGTTGCAGACAGGGAGACTATGATCGAAAAGCTGGGGCTCAAACCTCGTCCTTGTCCATCTAAGTCTAAATCTGTCCCCCGTGTCCTGAGTCAGTCCCCAGAGTCTCTTGTGATTGAATTTGAGTCTTCTGATCGATCCGATGTCCTCACGACAGAAGATCGTCTTCGAGTTGTAAACACTGTGTTTCCCTATGCTCTGAATAAAATGATCGATCTTTCTGAGTATCCCGTAATTGCCAATCTAACAATTGAACGCTTAAATAAAGTTAATCATCAAGATTTAAAAATAATTAAGCCAGATTCAATTGAAGATAATGCAGACCTAATAGATGAACAAACTTTAGAAAATAATTCAAAGCAGGTTTGCGAACAAAAGGAAAGCCGGGCCCAAGCTGCCGATGAGGTATTAACAACAGTGAATGCAGGAACAGTAGAAGAACCCAAAGAAACACAGATTGGTAGCTTCTTCTCCAGGGAGATGAACAGGTTGCCTTGGTTGAACTGCTTAAAGAGTATATGGATGTCTTTGCTTGGTCTTACAAAGATATGCCTGGGCTGGATACTTCCATTGTAGAACACCGGATACCCCTGGATCCAGAAATCAAGCCGATAAAGCAGAAATTGAGGCGGATCAAGCCCGAGTGGTCCCTACAAGTCAAAGAAGAGATTGAGAAACTCTTACGGGTGGGTTTTATCAAGGTGATCGAATATCCGACTTGGCTGGCCAACATTGTGACAGTGACAAAGGCGAATGGGAAGGTTCGAGTTTGTGTAGACTTCCGGGATCTTAACAAGGCTAGTCCCAAAGATGACTTCCCCTTGCCGAACATCGACATGCTGGTAGATGCAACCGCAAACTACGAAGTCAAATCCTTTGTCGACGGTTTCGCAGGCTATAACCAGATTAAGATGGCAGAAGAAGATCAGGATAAGACAGCATTCACTACTCCTTGGGGTACTTACTGTTATACTGTGATGTCGTTTGGGTTGAAAAATACTGGGGCTACCTACCAGAGAGAAGTCACCACCCTTTTTCACGATATGATCCACAAGGAGATTGAAGTATATGTGGACGATATGATTATTCATTCGAGAGGGACGGATGGACAACATTTCACAGATTTAAGGAAGTTCTTCAACAGACTCCGGGAGCATTCTATGAGGTTAAACCCAGCCAAGTGTACCTTTGGGGTTATCCGGGGTAAAGTTTTGGGATACATGGTCACGGAGCGAGGCATCGAGGTAGATCCCAGAAAAGTCAAAGCGATCGTCGAGATGAAGCCACCCAGAACTGTCTCTGAAGTGAAGGGTTTCATGGGCCGTTTACAGTATATCAGCAGATTCATCAACCAGTTGACCTCTATATGTGAGCCAATCTTTAAGCTATTGAAGAAGAATCAGGAAGTGGTTTGGAATGAGGAATGCCAACTAGCTTTCGAGAGAATTAAAGCTTACCTTGTTAATCCTCCTATTCTCTGCCCACCTCACGGAGACAAGCCTTTACTTCTATATCTGACGGTCACAGACACAGCTATCGGAGCCATGCTAGCGCAAGAGAAGAAAGACTCTAAGATCGAGAATGCCATATATTTCGTCAGTCGCAAATTCCAAGGGAGTGAGTTGAACTACTCTGCCCTCGAGAAGACATGCGCAGCGTTGGTTTGGGTAGTCGGAAAATTGAAGCACTATATGTTATCTCACACAGTGCACCTGGTTTCCAAGATGGACCCGATCAGATATTTGTTTCAAGGTGATAGAGGCAACATTTCCACCAGATTGGCGAAGTGGACCTTCTTTTTGGCTGAGTTTGATATCAAGTACGTGATCCGGAAGTCAATCAAGGGACAAGCTCTGGCAGATCAATTGGCTGATTTCCCCAGTACAGAACCCCGAGGACCGGATCTCCAGTTTCCGGATGAAGGGATTTTTGTTATAGAAAATAGCAATCGATGGCAGTTGTTCTTCGATGGGGCGGCAAACAAAAGAGGAAATGGCATTGGGATGGTACTTGTAGACCCGAACGATATGCATACCCCCATCGCTATCAAGTTGAATTTCTCGGTTACCAACAATGCGGCCGAGTACGAAGCTTGTATAGCCGGTCTAGAAGCTGCCCTTGAGCGACATGTGGAAGAATTGGAAGTGTTCGGTGATTCTCAATTGATAATCAACCAAGCAGCTAATAGATGGAAAACCTCAGACCCATGTCTCCAGAAGTACCATTCTTACATTATAGAGCTCGTCGGTCAGTTCAAGGAAGTGTCATTTCAATTCCTACCGCGAGACAAGAACATATTTTTTGATGCCCTGGCCACCTTAGCTTCTTTGGTAGAAATCCCGGAAGGAAAGTCAATCAAACCATTCAGGGTCGGTAGGCGAGAGAGCCCTGCATACTGCTATGAAATAGAGGTCGAAACCGTCAATGAGCCGTGGTACAATCAGATTTTCCAATATCTCAAGCATGGTGAAGCATCTTTCCCCGTTGATAAAGAAGGAGACCTAAAAGATATTCATGCCAAGAGTCTACGCAGCGTTGAAAAGAGGCATGTTCAGCTCGGGTACGTTATACTCGGCAATGAATTGTGGAAGAAAAGGGAAGGTTGCCCTCTCTTACTCTGTATTGGCAAGGAAAAAGCCCAAAGAGTAATGGAAGATGTTCATAACGGTGCTTGTGGACTCCATATGAACGCTAGATCTCTTATGCATAGCATTATCAGGCTGGGCTACTTCTAGATTACTATGGAAACCGATTGTATTCAATTTGTGCGGACCTGTGATAAATGCGGCTTCTCCAACTTGAACCATATCCCTCCTCATGACCTCTGCGTGTGAACAACTCCACGGCCCTTCGCAACAAGGGGTATCGACGTCATTGGGAAGATAACTCCATCCGGGAGAAATGGGCACTCATTCGTGTTGGTTGCTGTGGATTACTTCACGAAATGGGTAGAAGCTGCATCTTACAAAGTGCTCACGGCTAAAAAAGTGGCCCGCTTCATAAAAGAACAGATCTTCTGCCGCTACGGAGTCCCAAATGAGATTATTTCCGACAACGGAACCCATTTCGAGGTGAGCCAGATCGCACAGCTTAATGAATCTGAGTCAAGCGCCACAAGTCCTCGCCTTACAGACCTCAGACTAAAGGTGCTGTTGAGGCTGCTAATAACAATTTGGAAAGGATCATTAAGAAAATGGCCGAACGTGGAAGGGATTGGCCGGAAGGAGTTTGCATTTAGCATTATGGGGCTACCGCACTTCTATTGGGACGGCCACCGGTGCAACCCCTTATGCTTTGACCTACGGAATGGAGGCGGTCATGCCAATTGAGTTAGAAATTCCATCCCTCAGAGTGTTGCTTGAGAATGAGGTGAATGAGATTGATTGGCTCCAAAGTCGATATAATGAATTAGCTCTGCTAGATGAACGCATATTAAAGGTCATGGAGCATAATCGGGCATACCAGAAAAGAATGGCCTGTGCTTTTGACAAGAAGGTAAAGCCCAGAGACATCAAAGTCGGTGATTTGATTCTCAAGATGAAGCACACTGCAAATCAGAGCAGTGCGTTGGGTAAATGGGCACCTGTTTGGGTCGGACCGTTTCTAGTCAAGAAGATATTCTCCGGAGGAGCAATGTAGCTAGCGGATCTGGATGGTAATCCCTTTTTGCACCCCGTCAACGGAGATAAGTTGCGGAGGTATTATGTGTAATTGAGTCTCTTCCCCTCTGTAAATAAAAAAAAAAGAAAAGAAATGAAAATAAAGGCGCAACAAGAATTGTCCCAGAGATGAGGCGAAAACCTCTCGAAAGGCGAGTCCATGCAAAAATAAGGGACGCGCCGGTGCTAAAAGAATATACCCGGCTAGGCCGAAAACCTAAAAGGGCGGTCTAGGTAAAAACAGGTCGCACCATGTCCCCCCTTCTACCTTCCCCTTTCTTAAACACCAAAGTTAATTGAGTCGAACTACGGAGACTGAGCCTTAGTTCTCTTACAAAAGGGGAACGTAGGCAACCACTTGTGGTTCGGTCTAAATTCTTTGCAAAATTGTATATCTTGCCAAAATGTGTTTTGACTACAGTTCTAAAGCTTTTTCAAAGGTTTATTTGGAGTTAATATTCTTTTTGATGAGTTCAAGCACGGCCTACTTTTGATTCAAATAACTTGCTGCGAATAAAAAATAATAATAATAAGATCTCAACATCTGTTTTGTCTGCATTAAGGTAATTAAGGGATACTCAAATTCTTTTCAAATAAATATCTCTCTCTCAAAGAGCAAGTGAAAGAAAAATAAAGAGTCCTCCATCTCTCAGAAAAGCGTCTAGAGGCTCGTTCCCGCTCCCGAACTCGCACCCCTATCTTTCCTCTCCCTTGGTCCCAGGAGGTCTTTGGTTTAGGAATGTCGAATAAATCGGTGCAGGCTCGCCCCGGCTACGGTATCTTTGCGTGTTGGTGGTTCGATTAGGCCAGTCTCCCTCAAAACAGCCCTGGCAGCCCTCTCTTGTCGCAAGGCCTCTCTGCGAGCACTCACATCTGGATCATCCCTCAGAGCAGCCCTCCGGATCTCTCGTTTCTCATAATCCTCCACAGCATCGCCGGTAACATTATCTGGATTCCCTACGGCCACGCATCTCGAAAGGATCGGCGGATGGATAATGCTCCTAAGTATTCCCTTCGGCGAGCCTCTATAGCCAAGCGCACGGGACCCCGTTGCTCTTCATACCAAATCAGGATACTCCGTGGTGAGAATGTAAACCCTGCGGCACGACGAAGAAGCGTCCGTGTGGGAAGAAAGCCCTCAAGAAAGATCTGTGAAGAAATGCACGATGCAGGGCTCAGTCATGATCATCGGAACAGCATCAACCGTCAGTCTCTCTCCCAAAGCCCGGATAATCTGCTGAGGGTACCGATATTGCCTGCTTACCAATGACGGGATACAGAATGAGGACACATGTAGCCCCGGCAGTCTGACTACTACCGACCCATCCTGAACATCTCTCATGGTCTTTAGTCCCCATGTCGGAATCCAGAAGTTCAGATCAGCAGTCTCGTATCGTGTCAATCTCACCTGCCAACTATCCCATTCTTTGCATCCCTCGTGTCTGCGTTGTCTGGTCACCCAAGGCATTGCTGTTTGACCCTCCGGTAATGGCCCAATCAAGCGCAGTCTCTCAGAAATCCATAAAGATAGCAGTGGGGCTGCCGCGCCCATGAAGTCAGATCCTCCGGCTAGTCTATCAAGGCCGTGATAAGTCTCAGCTAATAGCAGGGGTACAATGTCCATCTCCCCTTGGCCGAACCGAATTTGAGAAAGATCCACGCCTCGGTCACCCCTAAGCTGTCTGACAACCTCCAGCAGCGCACCTGAGCAGACTCCGACATGACCGCAGAAGTAGTATGCTGACAGAGTAAATAATACATACATATCCAGCGAAGTAGAGAGATCGAACAATGCTGGACTAGAAGATCGCAGACGAGCCATCCGGGTCAAGTCTAAAACTCACCGTTCAGAACCATGGGATCCACACGATCTAGCGGGCACAAGAAATCGATAAGCTTGCTCCACAAGCGGCCGCCTATCCCGAGGAAATGCCACGGTTGCCACCTCACTCAAACCCGTCAATGCCCAGAAATCCTCCATGGTTGGCGTCGGATCATTGTATGAGAAAGTAAACACATGCCTCTCGAGTCCCAAAATTGCGAAGGCTGCTCGGAGCATGTCCCAATCTACTCTCCCGGTTCTTGAGAGGCGGGAGGCACGGCATACCATATCGCTTGTCAATGATTTTCCCATGATGCTTTTGGTGAAATTGTGAAACCTAGATAAAGTCTTGGCGAAATTGATGTTCAGAGAAGCTATTTCCTTCGTTATATTGCTCCATAGATGATTAGAAAGTTCCAACCTTTGTTTGCCAAAGTCCTTTATGTTGTCAAGTGTGGCCCCGCCTATGTGCCCCTTTTGCTTTGAAAAAGCAAGTGACCTGCAGATTTAGGGCCGGAACTGATTTTAAATAGACCCTGCCGCGAGCCTCGTCTAGTCGTGCGACGGATATTGACAGACAGAGTCACATAGTGTCGGGCGACACTCACTGAAAGTCTGCATCAGGGGAAGCACCAAAGGTCACGCAAGTGGTTTTACGTGACATCCTTTGAGCTCGCCGTCGCTGCAATACACCTTGCACCCATATGTTCTTGCTATGGGAGAGGAACTTTCCCCACCCATATGTACCACTATCACACAATTACCCCGAAAGGAAATTCCAGAGAAACTTATGTACAAGAATCCGGTAGAAAACCCAACCTTTCCATATAATGAGCTGAACACCTTTCTCTCGCTCTCGAATGAAACAGACTCATGCACACAAGCTAACATAGTTTAACCTTTGCTTTAACAAGCTAGCATAATTAGACTATATAGTGTTTTTCGAGTGTCGCTTTTCCCTGCAGGTACGACAGTTAAGCGAGCGGATCTGGATTGCCCCTCGACAGCGAGTAGAGACGGAAAAGTTCGTGCCTGCCTGAAACTCCTAGAGCACGTCAAAAGCCATAAGCCGCAGTCGGCCGTAAGCCAACGAGACAGGGGTCAGCTACCCAGACAAGCAAAGAGTCCTTGTCGGCGGCAATGTGGTAGCATGAACCCCTCCCGGCAGCTACACCCTTATCCCCAACGGGTAGTGAGCATCGACCCCTCCCAACGCTGCACTCTCCATCGAGGTTTGAAGCGCCTCGAAGCAGGTCTCTCCATCGGGTTTAGACAAATGCCTCAACAACTGCTCTCCATCGGGTTCGGGCGTTACCTCAAAGCAGTCTCTCCAGTGGGGTAAGGCACTCAAATGGTCCAGATGAGGTGGGGGCATCTCAAAACAGTCTCTCCATCAAGGTCAGGCATTCTCAAAGCGGCTCTGGGTCAGGTGAGCCTTGGATGATGCTCAGCATGAGCATTACCAAACAGTCTCTCCAGTGAGGTTCGAGACGTCTCAAACGGTCTACTCAGATACACACTGGAATGTATGGAAGACATCTATCGTGAGATTCAGTTCGGGCACCGAAGCAGTATCTGCAGCATAGACAGCCTCAAAGTATCTCCA
>JAFEMH010008420.1:0-23953 GCA_022495995.1 Adenophora triphylla var. japonica | reverse complement strand
AAAAATGCGATGATCACAGAAGTCCAAGATGAGGACGGGATCATAATCCCGAATACACATAAAATCCAAGAAATCCCGAGCGACAACCAATAAATGGTTTGTGCACGTCCGGAAGACGCACTTGGGACATTCCACTCCGCTTATTTTCAAACACATGCACACAAGAAAGCACGATTAATGGGATCTTTGGGAGACTTGCTCCGGCAAAGGCACCTTGGGTGAACGACGATCCGTTATTCCCAAGGGGTAACTTAACCTCCGAACTCCATAAAACCTTTTTTCAAAGTTTTGAGGTAATCAAAATGAAGTGGCGACTCCGTTTTTCAAATTAAACCTGGACAAAAAGTCTTCAAAACTCGCGTGAATTTCCAATAAAACAAAAAATTTGGGGCACACATTCACAACTCGGGATTTCTTGGATTTTATGTATTCGGGATTTTGATCCCGTCCTCATCTTGGACTTGTGATCATCGCTTTTTAACCTCGGGATCTCCTTGCGTGATCGAGAGAATGACTCCACTTTATAGTCCAAAGATGAGGTTCTTTTTAGGAAGGAATGTCCTTAGCCCATCAATCCCTACGCTGAGACGGTACGAGCTCATATGTACATGCTTCCATACTCATCTTAAGCGATAATTGGAGATATAGGGTTCAAGGTTATCCCTTTTCTAAAGAAATATGAAACCTTTAATGGAAGGAACGATGTAAAGATAGGATCTTTTACACCGGTCCGTTCCAAGGTTGCTAATGGGGGACATGGGGAAATGCATGATTTAAATGACACTTTTAGTGAAAAGATGACATTTTGGTTTGCAAAGGATGCTTTCGGTTTAAAGAAGTGACCTTTATGGTTTAGAGAAATGATTTTGTGCAAAGGATGCATTTTATGGGAAAAATAGCATTTTAGGTGCAAGTGATGCATAAAGATGTTATTTTGAAAGCAAAGGATGCATTTTATGTATGAAAATGATTTTTGGATGCAAAGGATGCATTTTTAATGTGAAAAGAGATTTTGAATGCAAAAAGAATGATTTTAATGCATGAAAATGGGCTTAAGGTGCAAAGGATACACCTTTATATATGAAAATGGTATTTTAATGAAAAGATGTCATTTTATGTATGAAGAGACTATCTAAATTGCAGATAGACATCAGATTATAACATGATGAGGGTTGAAATCAGATTACAGCTTGAAAATATGCAGTTTCTGCAAACTGGCCATGTTTGTCGCGTGACATAGGCTGCCTATGTCGCGTGACATAACTAGCCACTTTGCAGAGACCTTTCAGCTGGGATTTGTAGAGGTATCAAGGCACCAAAATGGCCAAGTTACAAACAGATCTCAGAGAACAAGTTTATCAATGGTGAACACTTCAAGAGGGTGTATATATGAGGGATCCACACTCATCTCGAGTGTTCATGTAAAACCAAGTCAAGCCGGAGCTATTTCATGAAATGATTATGCAATCAGGTATGAATCTAAGCAATATAACACTAAAGCATGCAACTTTAATCAGAATACAACATTATCAATGCACTTAGCGTAGAGATTTCACATTCAAAGGAAATAAAGAGAGGAAAAGGGGTAGAAAATCGTTACCCTTGAAGACCACGACTCCCTATATCAAGTTAGATATAGGAGCCTTCAAAACTGACAACTTCAGGACTCGAGCTCAAGCCTTGGATCTATGAGAACCCTTGGTTCTTGATGTGTGTGGGAAGTGTGTGTGTGTATTGGTTGAATGGTGGGTGATTTGGAGGATTAGTGTGTGTTTTAGGGGTATGTGAGGGAGAGAGGATGCTTACGGGCGTATTCCCTATAGAGGGGGACTGAGGGGTGGAAGAGGGGTGTCTAAAATGAGAGGTGAAGGCCTCTATTTATAGGCTGCCTACATGGGCTTATTATGTCGCACGACATAACAAGCCATAACCGTTTTCCTTCTAGAAACATGCAAGGTGGCAAGCTTCTAGAAGTCTTCATGGCCTATTATGTCGCACGACATAAGTAGCCACTTCCAGATACTTCTAGAAACATGCAAGGTGGCAAGCTTCTAGAATTTTCCCTGGCATGGTATGTCGCACGACATAAATTGCCACATGCAGTTCCTTCTAGAAACATGCAAGGTGGCAGCCTTCTAGAAGATTTTTTGGTATTTAAGAAAAATGTGTTTTTTTTTGCTCCAAGCAGTCCCTTCACCCTTTAGGTGGTTTGGAACAGTTCCGGAATTGTTCCAAAACTCTAGGAAAATCCGGGGGAATGCCGGAAAAATTACCGGAATTGCGGGGAAAATTAATCGGAAGGCATGAGCCAGATTTGGGTACTTACAGTAACCTGACCCCCGAACCCATTTTCTCTTTTCAAGAAGGTTTTCAATGTTTCCTTTAAAAAAGCGTGGCGACTCTCAAAATTTATCTTTTTTCGGCGAGCGTACATTCATCTGCACATCAGGCTGAGAAGCAGGTTGTGGATCCGTGTCCGCACTCGGGAAAGGATTATCCACTGATCTCCTCGAAGGCATCAAATCATGAATCGCCGCACTCCTCGATGACCCACAAGACATCCCTTTCATAAGCTTCCTCGCAAAATCTTTCATCCCCAAGTACCAGTAAGTGAGCAAGTCTACGGTCCGCCCCGAGACATGTGTGACAAAGAGACAACACTCAGGAAAGATAAAGCAGAAAACAGGACTAAATTGCTAAAAGAAATGATGAACACTCACCGAAGAATCTGGATCAACTAGGTAGGCAAGAGGAACCTGCTCTGGGATGGGCACAGATACCCACCTCTGAGTAGAATCCCTGCGAACATACGTGAAATCTGCCCCGGGCACAGGGACATCTCGTGGGCGCGATGAGCCTTCCTTCCTCTCCTTGGCCAGCACCTGCGGTGTCCTCAACTTCCTCCTCACAAAGGACCCGTATTTCTTGCCCTCCAGGACATAATCCTCGGTATCCACCCCAATTGATACCTTAATCTCCAGGCATCCCATCTCGAAAGGGCTCAACATGTGAAACGGAGGATCCCTCGGAGCACAAGGAGCAATGCCATCGCCATGCTGCCAGAAGACCCTCTCACCCAAGTACATCACATCACAGGTGAGACCTCGAAAGAGTTTCCTTTGCCTTGTTACTCGGGGTGCACCCTCCAAATCGTCCACATCATACCGTGACTAGGGATATAGCTGGAAGCTCTGCGGGGTATCCTTCTCCAGATGCCTCTTCATATCATCGCATCTGAGTGTGATCTTCCCCCGACTACTCCTCCTCTTCCTTAAATGTCATAACCAGCACAGCATGGCAGGGTACCCTAGTAGGACATCCTCACGGCGGTCCCACTCCACGGCCTTTGGAAGACCTCGTAGCACCACACCTGCCACATAAAAACAAAAGGCAAGTCAAAAAAGAGAAAGAAACAATGACAATACAAAGCTACAAAAAAAAAAACAAAATCATACCTCCAGAGAAAAATCGAAACATCCCAAAGACCTGGCCGCGCCCCTATTGAACTTATCCATGGCAAAGTAGAGCTCGGCCAAGCTTGCCTCTCCCCAGGCGATGCCACACACCCTCTCCAAGTCCACTAAAGACTTAAGGAGATGAAAGAGAGACGCAGTAGCGTGGTTCAGAAACAATGTCAAAGAAAGGGTAAACCACAAAAATGAGCACGCCAGCTGCTCCACGGTCACTCCCTTGGGATCCCTCAGGTACCTACCAATGTTGATCCCGATCTTCGCCTCTACCTCAGAGTACAACATGCCTAAACCCTTACGAGGTGTAGGTTGAAATCCCATCAATTCAATCAAGCGCTCATCGGGCATTCGGTCCCTCCATTTCATGGACTCCCCATTGAAAGAAAGGCCGGTGATAGTAGCAAAATCCGTGGGAGTCACCGTCACCTCCCTCTAGCCAAAGTGGAATAAATGAGTGGTGTCTCACCAATACTCGGACTAAGCTATGAAGATTCCCATATTCTTCTTAGTCGTCACCACCCCCACTAAGTTCTCCACAAAGACATTCAGCCCGGAATCAATGACCAGTCTCCGAGGACTAGGTCTCCCCTCCCAGGAGTTATCCGGCATGCTCTTCCAGACCTCCACCACGGTCTCGATAGACCCCCGTATCTTCATCCTTTTAGCCTTTCCGAACAAAGGCGCCTCCTCCTGTAGGTAAACACAGCAAAGGCACGTCAATACAAGACTTGGCAGTAATAAACGATACACAAAAAAAATGATGACACATATCATTCACAAAATTCCGTCACAAAACACGACACATTTCAAAAGTCCATCACAAAACACGGCACATTCACAACAAAAAGTCCGTCACAAAACACGACACATTTCAAAAAGTTTGTCACAAAACACGGCACATTTAAAAAAGACAGTTACAAAACACGGCACATTTCAAAAGTCCGTTACAAAACACGACACATTCTGAACATACCCCGTATGAAAATTAAGTTTTATAGTTTTGGAAAATGAGACGGGAGATATGTAAAAGTGCAAGAAAGGAGTCGCCATGCCGTTTTTAATGGAAAACATTGAAAAACCAATTTGAAATCAAAGAGAGGGTTTGGGGGTCAGGTTACGTGTTGGGAAGAACCGAGAGTTCACCCAACACGCCTCGTAAACGAGTCTTTCAACAACAAGCATCCAATGTATTCATAAATGTGTGCAAACGTATAAGATGAGAAACGTGATAAATGTATTTTATTGATAAAATGAGAGAGATACAACTCGTGAACCACTTGGTGCAAAGGGGGGCCACATCCCAGTTACAAAATTAAGAACATATTACAATTGGAAAAGAGATTTCTGCAGGAGGGCAAACATTGTCGCGTGACACAGGATCTGCCTGGCTAAGTGTGTCGCGTGACACAGGACTCAGCCTGTCAGGTTATGTCGCGTGACACGGGACACCGTACACAGAAACCTTTACAAACTGAAATGCAGAATGAACCAAAGGCAATCCAGATCGAATCACATCAGAGAATTAACTCAGAAAACACATAAATCAATACTCAATCATTCAAGTGGGTGTGGATATGGAGAAATCCATACTCCCTTGATAAACAAGTAAGAATTACATCCAAATTAACCCATAAGCATGAAATGATACGGAAAAACAAGATTTAAACAAAGAGATGGCGATTGAAACTTAATAATTAGAGCAGATGGAGCCTAATTATCAAATCATGAATAGAAATTGCATGTAAATTATGTAAAAGAGCAAATAGAGGAGAGATAAGGAGGGAGGGAGTTTGTTACCCTTGTAGATCCTCAATCCTTATACCAAGTTAGGTATAAGGACCTTCAATTATCAGCTACAGAATTGGATTGAGCTCAGAAAGGATGGTAGATTAAGGATCTAGGTGGTGGTGTATGAATTGGGTTGAATTGAGAGAGAAAAGGAGAGAGAGTTGTGTGTGAGAGAGAGAAAATTGTGTGTGTTTTGTTGTGTGTGTTACTCCAATATTTGGGCAGAGTAACAATAGGTCGAAAAGGGATCTAGAAATGAGAGGGGGAGGGTCTTATTTATAACCTTCTGGAGAGTGGCTGGTTACGTTGCACAACCTTGCGTTGTGACTTTCCGTGGCTCGTTGTGTCGCACAATGAGACCAGCCAATAACCATTTCTGGCACCAACAACCTGTTCGGAACATTTCGGGATAATTCCTCCTAGGTCCAAAATTAATAATTCTCTATAGGTCCTTTTGCATGGAGAAAAGACTTAAAAGTACTTTCTTTGCAAGAAACTTATAAAAAGTTCTCGAAAGTCTCGGAATGGATCGAAAATTTACCAAAATGCCCCCTAGTGTACTTTTATTGAGTAAAAGACACTTTTATTTGGTCGCGAATTGGATTGGGGTACTCACAGAGCCCCTCAGCAACGTCACTTATGGAAGAAGTGTGGTTGTCGATAAGAAGGATACCAAGCTTAATGAGCGGCTGGTGGGAAAGATAGACCAGAGTGGTCAAATTGCTGGACCTACTGGGGGTATGGCAGATGAAGGAAAATGATTAATGTGGTTGGTGTTGGTGTTATGCCCTAGGCCTATGATTCATAGACTTATGTGTTGACATTATTTATTATTATATGAGATGTTTATCATTTGATTATTATGTGTTTTTGTATATTTGTTAATAATAATCTGCGTCCCTAATTATTAAGAGAATAATTAGTATAATTGTCAATGGATAATCATGTGATGATTATATGCATAGAGATGCACATTGAAATTATGAGTACTTGTTAGAGAACAAGTGACTGGACATGACCCGCATGAGATTTATGACATGGTCAAGTGTTATAAGTAAATCTCATAAGGTTACTTCATTTAGTCCCTAGACCTGAGATTATCATGACCTTACATATGATGAAAAGTCATGTTTGATTTTAGTCAAACGATATCTTAACACGATATCCATAAAGGCTATCTTTGGCATGATCGGATTCATGATGGGAAGGATGATAAGTCAAGATGGAATTTGTCCCTCGAAAGAGAGATGTTTTGCTTGGGCCCCTCGATGAGTGATAATGATGAAAGTGTATGGCCGTACCCCAATATGATTGGAATTATCATTATACTCAAGGAATCGAGAAAGCATTGAACATAGACAAGTTGACAATGACCATGACTTGTGTTCAATATAACATCGTGAGACAAAGGGAGAAATGGAAGTACACCGTTGGAAATGTGAACTCTTACGTTACATTATTTGGGTAGACATAATGGCTTGCTAGAGTCCGCTTATGTCTTATGAGGTTCGATATGATCGAACTCATTGCCAACATAATGTAATCCTATTGGGTCACACACAACTAGAATGAATTGGTTAAACCGGAGGAAGATTGATTGAGAGTATCAGTATCTGGCTATATATGTCACGCGACATATTAAGCCAATGGCTTAATATACCGCGCGACATAATAGGCGGTACGTGGTTTGACACTGTCTCTCCTAATACGATTAGGAGAGGTATTCCTACTATTGTAGTATAAATACAAGGGTTACGTCGGACCTAAAAGGTCGGCCGAAATTTTTCAAGCAAAATTCATAATTAAATACTCTCAATATTCTTCAAGGTTTAGATCTAGCAATCATCAAGAAGTTGTTCTTGGATTCATTCAAAGGTGTGGATACCGAAAGAGGGTCTTCGCTCGTTCATCGATCAAGGCCTAGAGTTCAAGCAAGTTGAAGAACGAAGTTTGTGATTCGATATCACATAATCAAAATCGTTCGATAGCTCAAGACCGGAAAGCGTTTCAAGGTTGGTTTAATTCTATCTCATAGGAATTTAAATTAATTGTATAGAACGGATCCTAGGGCTTCTTGGGTTTTATGTTTTAATGCTTAAATTCCGCTGCGCATGGACCCGTAAAACCCAACAGTTGGATGGCTGGACCTTTGGAGAAAGGATTCCTATGTATCCCTAGGAGGGAATCAAGCCGGATCATAGTTCGAAAGTCGACTATTTGGTTGTCAACCGGGGTTTTGGTTGAAATATACTCAAAGAAGAAGATGATCTATAGCTGTTTGAGATATATTTTAACACCTGCGCAGTGCTTACCTGTAGCTGTGATAAAGACATGCCGTGTGGAACGGGCTTGGATGAAGACTTGCCATGGAATCGGGATTTGATGAAGATCTGCCATGCAAACGGGCTTTGATGAAGATGTGCCGTGTGGAATGGGCTTTGATGAAGATGTACCGTGCAAACGGGCTTTGGTGAAGACTTGCCGTGTGGAACGGGCTTTGATGACGATCTGCCGTGTGGAATGGGCTTTGATGAAGATGTGCTGTGCAAACGGGCTTTGATGAAGATGTGTCATGTGAAACGGGCTTTGATGAAGATTTGCCGTGCAAACGGGCTTTGGTGAAGACTTACCTTGTGGAACGGGCTTTGATGAAGACTTGTTGTGCAAACGGGATTTAATGAAGATGTGTCGTGCAAACGGGCTTTGATGAAGATGTGCCGTATGGAACGGGCTTTAATGAAGATGTGCCGTGCAGAACGGGTTTTGATGAAAACCTGCCGTGTGGAATGGGCTTTTGATGATGATTTGCCGTGCAGAACGGGCTTTGAAGAAGATGTGCCATGCAAACGGGCTTTGATGAAGACTTGCCGTGCAGAATGGGCTTTGATGATGCTTTGTCGTTGATTACGAGCTTGACTCTGCTGTTATCACTAAGGCTGATGATTATTATCGCATGGAGCCTGTAGCATACGAGGCTCCTTCGGATGATCCTGATGACGAGCCCGAGGATGATGAGGATGATGATGAGGATGGAGATGACGAGGATGATTCGGAGTAGCCTCTTAGATCAGATTTATGACTTATTGCTTATTGCACCCTATAGGAAACAAACACTCTTAACTATGCTATTTTCCTATGCACTACTTTCTACAAGATTTGAACTTGGTTATTTGTTAGCTTGCATATACATTGTTAGTTTTATTATTGCACGAGTCCATCTCACCTTGGAAAATGAAAGTGGATGGGGTGATGGTTATGATGTTAGTGTATATGGATTATTGCTTGTGTATGTATATGGAATGATGGCTTGATTGTGTATGCACATGTACGAGGTGAATGTGTATATGGGATGAATGAACCCTCTCCCATGTGTTTGAGAAGTGGGTGGCTGATGGTTGCAGCGATTGACAAGTCGGGGAGTGCCCTGGTAAGTACTGAATGCAGCAGTTTGCTGATGTCTGATGTTTGGCCAGAAGTGTCGCACGACTCAGGACACCAGGTGGCAAGTTGTATCGCGTGACAAAATCAGTCAGGCTTCAAATTCTATTCCAAAGTAAAACCTTTTCCCAAGGCAATAATTTCAGCAGCCCCACATGAAGTAGACCTCAAGTGCAAAGCTAGCATCAAAGATCGAGATCGTGAAGCAAGTCCCATAGTCTACACATAGGATCCTATGTACACACAATCCCTTTTTTTGCCTGACAAAGCCCCGGTATGGAGAAATTATTGTGAACTGGATCTGGGGCAACCCCTGTTTTTGATGAAATCCCCGGGGGTATTTGTGAATCCATGAAGCAGACTTTCGAATAAGTCGTTGGACTAAGTGCAGTGCGGCCCGAGTGACAAGTTGCCATGCTACCGAACAAGGTTACTCAATCTTTCCATTTGTACCCTAGTCAAACAAGTATTGGAAAAGACTCGGAGACATATACCTGCAGGGGCATATTTTGAAAAGTGGGAATGAATCCCGATTTTGCGTAACAAACTCGCTTTGGGTTTGACTCTTTTGAGAGAGTATAAGCGCAACAAGGTGTGGAAAAGTGTATGGAAGCCCTTGCTGATAGAAAGACAATGTTTGGCTCTATTTTCCTATGATGTAGAAAAAGAAGACTTGTCGAGACATTTGAAAACTTGTTTTATTCATGATGATCACAAGACTGCTTAAAACTCTTTATTGATGTTCAGGTTATTCAACCACTAATCTTGATATGAACAAATATTTCATTTAATCATGAGGAGAAAAGCAACTGAGATCGAGAATCAAATTTGGTGAGATGGAAAAAGAATTTGTGTATAGGGACGACCATTGATGAGACCGAACTTTCTGAGATTTGAATGTGTTTGTGATCAGACCATTTATGGTTGCCTACGTTCCCCTCATTGTGAGGAGCTCAGGTCGCCGTAGTTCGGGCAAGTCCCTATTGAAAAGAGAAGGAATGTGGAAATTTGAGGATCTTTTGAGAATTGGAGAGTTTAAGAACATGTATCCTTGGAATGTCAATGAAAGACATAGATGCGTAGCCGCAGTGAGGCATCCACGGAAAGTGTTTGTGGAGAAGAAATGAAATATGCTCACACGGAATGTCAAACGAATTGGATTTGAATTTGCATAATCTCTAATTGATGGATTTTGAACCGAGATGGATTAGATTCCAACTTAAGCAAGCAATGAAGCATTAATTTGATTTAGATCTTGATGAGATTAGAATGAAACTACTATCCGGTAGGAACTGTAGTTGGGTTTCAGGGCTTTGATCGGCCATCGGGTGATTTGGAACATCATGACCTCTTAAGATGAGAGGTTGGCTAGGCCTTTTACTCACTGAACCTTAAATATGAGAGGTTTGCTTTCAAGGATGTGTTTGGGATTTCTATGGCTAGGACATTTGTGATTGCATCTTCAATGCCTCCAAGAATGAGAGGTCGAAATTGGCTTTGGCAATGTCAAGGGTAATGGGGGCATCCTCTAAAAGCGAGAGGATGGCTTGGGATTGATCAAGGTGATGGAAATATCCTCTAAAGCGAGAGGATGGTTTGGGATTGCTTTACAGGTGATGGCTAGGGGAAATCCATGTTATCTCTTTATTATTCAAGAGACTCCATTTGAGTAGATAGCTAGATCCTTATTTGCTTTTGAGAAAATCACTAGGGACTAGGCTCTCCTTTTTTTTTTATATATTGAGGGAGAACTTCTGCTAGTCCCTATGGTGGATCTTTGCATTCCGCCATTCTTTAAGCTTGGGGGCGGTCAATTTTCTTGAGTTATGGGAGCCTCAAGGATAGTCCCTCTTTCTTTTGGAGATGGCTAAACGGGGTTTCAAAACATGCCGATCTTGAAATGAAGGGGAATTGTTTGGTGAGGGTGAGGTAATGGCTTTCCTATGGTGAAAGGTTTCAGCTGCAACCCCTACCGGATGACCTAAATGAAATTAAGTTTTCATTGCTTGCTTAAGCTTAATTGCGAGAAATTAGTGCAAATTCATTGAGCAACGAAATGCTGAGGATGATGAAAGAGATGTGAGCATATGAGATGCGAGATGGGGAATTGGTAAGCCCCAATTTAAGAAGGATATCATTTGATTTTCTCACTCCGACTAATTTAAATATTAATCATTTCAATGCATTAGTGGTTGAGCAGCACAAGTGATCATATAGAATAACACCATTTCAATTAAGTGTAATGTGGGTGTGCAAGTGGTGTCTCAAGTCTAGCAACAAGAGAAATAAAGATTTTTATTACTGCAAAAGCAAAAACTGATCCAAAGTGGACTCGACAGACTCATGTTCACAAAGGGGACATACATTAATGAAATGACAGACAATCTAGACCCTACGACGACCGACTGACGACATCAACTTTGGATGGGAGGCCCCTTGGATTCTGATTTTCCCAAAACTCGATGGCATTCACAAATCTATCAAATCGACCTCAAATTTTGGAATGTTGTTGATAATGCTGGGGCGAGAATCCTTCTCAATCTTGCCCTCATCGACAAGCTTTTGGATGAGTACTTTCAGAGGGGTGCAATCATTGGTGACATGGCCGGGATACTGATGGTACCGGCAGTACTTGTTCGTGTCCAGCTTTGGGTTGGGGTGAGCAGGGCTGTAATTATCAAGGGGCTTGATCATCCCAATCTTAACCAAACCATTAAACGCCTCCTCCGTAGTCATTCCCAAGTCATCATATTTCCTTGGCTGGCGGGGTTGAAACTTCCCCTTTTCTGAGTCTTTGGATATGCATTCCCATCAAATTCCATCTTAGGCATTTTGAACTTGCAAGGGCGAGGATTTACTTGTCTCGAGTCGACAACCTTAAGTCCGCTCGATCCTGCAGTTAACTCATCAATTTGCTGCTGCATCACTTTCAATTGTTCCCACAGAATGGCAACTTCTGGAGTGACATTAGAAGTTTGAGGAATAGTGGGAGACACAATCGAAGAAGCCACAAAGTCGGTCGACTGGAAGAAAGGATTCTCACAAGCATGTACTGTTGGCAAAGCAGTTGATGGCAAACCAAAAGTACTTGGAACATTCAAGCTATTATCCAACAAGCTAACCGAACTCGGTATTGGAGCAAACATATACTCAAACTGATTTGCACCGGATAGCGGACAAAATTGAGCATTCTGGACTGATGGATTTTGAAATGGAATACTGACTACTAGATACGAAGCTGACCCCAGATAATGAGCTGAACCAAAGCCAAGAGATGCGCCTATCATAGATTGAGAAAATCCACCTTAGAACTAGGACTGATTAATAGGAACTGGGAGAAATCCTTCACGATTAAACTAGCTGCCAGAGAACTGATACTGGGAACCATCCTGTACCCGAGGACCCTGGAATTGACCATACTGAAAGATGCCTTGCTGCTGAGGGCTTGGAGTCCAAAAACTCTATGAGTTTTGCTGAAACTGAGGTTGAGAATCACTTGGAAATCGCAATCCAAACGGAAAAAACTGAACATTCCTGGCTCCTAGGTCACTATCATTAGCATCAGTGATTTCCTCATAAGAACCGTCTGCACGATGAATCACAGCAATACCTTGGTTGCGCATTGCTTCCTCAAACCTAGCATGCACTTCACCCTCTCTAGCCATAGCAGCTTGTTCTCGAGCCAGTGTAGCTTGGGCGAGCAATTGGGCCTCACGCTCACGAACCAAGGCGGCCTCAAGAGAAGCTCGCAACTCAACAACAGACATATCATTCAACCCAACTGACCCATAGCAGATGAAACTACAGACTGGGTGGATAACACATTCTCTGCACCATACATCTTGGATTTTGAATCAGAAGAACAACACTCGAACCCTTGAACTATCTCCGTTTCGGGAATACGGACCAATCGAACACCTGGAACGGGAGCACACACCCAACTTGCCGTAGATGTGGAGGTAAAGAGGTGTTGATAAGGTGGTAGAGGAAAGAACCTTGAGAAGGTATGTGAGAAGGAATAATGGGAAATGAGACAAACTCGTGCAAGCATTTTATTTATGTTCAAGTAGAAATCAATGGCTTTTAAGTCCTAAGAATGGTTGGAAAAGGATAAGCCTTCTTTTTCGCATTCTAAACCTCGAGCTGGAACCTAAGGACACACCATTCAAAAATATACCAAATGCATTGGTTAAAAATTAATAATAGGCAATAATACCTAAATAAAAACCCAAGCATTTAGGGAGGACAAGCAGTCCAAATTTCTGAAGAAATTTGGGCAGCATGACGGGTATTCCTGAAGAATTTCAAAGAAAAATCTGGCATGACCTCTCGTCGGTGCACGTTGACAAAGCGACATGATCTCTCGTGAGAACATGCCGTAAGATCGACATGTCCTTATATGAAACCATGTTGCATTGGCAACATGCCCACACGTGCTAGGTTGTTGGATGGTTATGAATGTCCATTATTAATTTTGAAACAATTCATTTTAGTATATTTGAAAATGTTATGTCAAAAAACCAACCGTTGGGTAAGCTTGAAAAAGTGTGTTTCCACCTATGATGCACTATGTGGGCGCCTCCCAACTCCCGAAACCTAAAAAATCGTGTCCCAGGATGGAGGGTCCCAAAATACATTCTTTTAAAAAAAACTTTTCTTTATATTACTTGAAAAGTATAACAACCCTTTTTCAAATCAATTTCAAAATAACCCCTCTACTCGGAGGTGATATATAAACCTGTTTAACCAGTTATAACCTGTATAAGTTACAAGTACTTCAACTGTAAGGCTTACACAAGCCAACTTTAAAACAAACCAATCCCAAGATTAATTACAACACAACACAACTGAAACATGTTTATAAAAGTTTTATATACAAAATTTCCCCAAAAGAATAACAACCACGACATTCCCAACTCCCCAAACCAACACATACCTTGACAACCCAAAAGATGTCCAAACTCCTTTTCGGCCTCACCGGTCGGGTCCTCCTGTCTCAGCGGGATCTTAAAACAGTAAAGGGAGAAGGGGTGAGAATAAATCTCAGCAAGCTATTATGTATGCAACAATATGCCATACAATATGCAACACATAAACATGTTGCTCATATCAAATATGCAACACATAACCAGGTTGCTCACAATCACATTGGTAAAACGGTAAACACATTCTGTTACCTTCTCTTTACCTTTCCCATCTGAATCATATGTAGTACAATGGTGGGAGTAATACTCCGCTCATTTGTGAACTGCTGATGCATATTCACGTCTTATACGATCCCTTTCAGAGACCCATATAAGATATCGGCTATCTTAGGAACTGACTGCACATATCCATAGAAGTTGTACCCCCAATCCGTGTCCACAGAAGGGGGAGCGGTCACAAGTATAAGGAGATCTAAGCACCTTGTAAGTACGCCAATCCAATTCGCAACCTTTTAGATGCATTTTAATATAATAAAACTGCATTAAGGGGCGTTTTGGTAAACTCCCGACCTGTCCCGAGACTTCCGGAAACGTTTCATGAGTTTCCCGCGAAGGAAGTACCTTTTGGTACATTATTCATGCCAAAGGACCTCTTGGGAATAAAACCTGTTGGACCTTTTGGGTATTTTCCCGGAATGTTCCAGAAACTGGTTTTTGGCGCCAAAAGCGGTTGAGCCACCTTGTGTCACGCGACAGCTTGAGGCATGGAAAGTGGACGCGTAAGGTCGTGCGACACAAAAAGGTCACCAACTGCAGCCTATAAATAAGACCCTCCCCCTCTCAGAAATGGATCCCTTTTTCGACACCCTAAAGTCACTCTGCCAAATTTGCACCAGAAACCAATCTCTCTCCTCCTTACACCTAAAACCTATCCCAATCCCCTTTCAATTCAATCTCCCTCCTATACAAACTACCCAATTGCCTTCATACAACTCTTGCTAGCGAAGATGCGAGGCCAGAGTACTCCATCGTGCTCGATTCCACGTTCGGAAGTGAATCGAAGGCTAATACACCTAACTTGGTGTGTTGGTAGTGGACTACAAGGGTAACGATTCCTCCACCTCCCTCTCTCTCTCTTATTCACTTGCTTAATTGCATTTCTTCTTTTGGTAATTGAGCTCCATCTGCTTCAATTATCAGGTGGCAACTGCCATCTCTCTGTTTAAATTGGATAATTCGTGTAATTGAGCTTATATTGTTGATTATTCAATTGGATTTGGTGTTTGAACCCCAAAGGGGGTGTGGATCTACCCATATCCACACTCCCTGGGTCGATTTGATGTTGTTTATGTTTTTCGTTCATAATTCAGCTTGTTAATTAGATCTGTATAGCTTACGTTAATTTTTGAGTTCATATTGTGAGGTTTACGCAGAAGGCTCATATGTGTCACGTGACACCTTCGTCCCAGTGATCTGTGTCACGCGACACATGTGGTCAGCTGGTACGATGTGTCATGCGACACACATGACCCATCTGCGGTGACTCTTTTCCTTTATGTCTGTTCTAGTTTGTTGGTATCAGGGATGTGGCCTCCCTAAATAATGGGCTCACAATATGTAATTTCTCGTTTCATAATTAATAAGATGCATTTTATCACATTTCGTTTATTATCGATATTTGCACACACTTTGGATTTACTTGGATGTGTTTGATTGAAAGACTCGTCTATGGACGAGGCGTGTTGGGTGAACTCTCGGTTCTTCCCAACATGTAACCTGACCCCCGAACTCATGTTTTCTCTCTAAAACAAAGGTTTTCAATGTTTCCTCTTAAAACGGCGTGGCGACTCCTATTTTTTCCTAATTTCGGGCGAGCGCGCACATTTTCAGTGGCGACTCTGCTGGGGACAGAAACATTTGAAAACCTGTTTTTCAAGTGTTGAGTGGGTCAAGCTTTTATTTAGTCAAACATCCAATACATCCATTTTGTGTGCATTATTTGATAATCATTTGTGATTCATACATCTTGTTGATTATGGAACTTGTGAGCCCTTTGTGCTTGTGGTCATTTTTTTTGTGCATTAGTCTTCTTTTTGTGTTGCTCTTGCTATGGTAAAACAGGGGCTGATTTGATGATTGAAGAGCTGCTGGTTCAGTGACTATCCAGGTCGTGCGACACCTTTTGTCTCTGGTTGTCCTGTGTCACGCGACAAAAGGTGGTCACCGAACAACATCGAAGAAGCTGGTTTGAGGGCAGTCCCTTGAATCAAGCGTGACTCATTTGGTTATTGTTCCCTGTTTATCCTGTGTGAGGGTGTGTGTTGTTTTCTTTTTTTAAAAAAAAAAATCATTTTCATAAATAAAGGAACATAGCCATCCCGCACACTACACCACGTAGATCTAGAACCCTCGGGTGCGATTGACGGCATCGCGGACGGCCATAAAATTCGCCTACGCTTGAGCGCCTAATGTCAAACCCATACCCCTAGTGCATTATAGGTGGCGCCACACTTTTAAACTTCACCCAAAACGGTTGGTTTTCGACACGCCATTTTTCAAATACACTAAAATGAGTTGTTTCAAAAATTTTAATAAGCTTTCGTACCTTTCCCAAAACCTAGCACGTGTGGGCATGTTGGCAATGCAACATGGTTTCACGAAAGGACATGTCGTTCCCACGGCATGTTCTAACGAGAGATCATGTCGCTTTGTCAACGTGCACCGACGAGAAGGTCATGCGGATTTTTCCTTAAATTTCTTCGGGAATACCCGTTATCTTGCCCAAATTTTTCGAGAAATTGGAATTGCTCGTCAGCCCATAAATGCTTCGGTTTTGATTAGGTACTATCGCCGATTGTCAATTTTGACTCAACGCCTTTGGTGTATTTGTTGATGCTGTTCCGATAGGTTCCCCCGAGGTCTAGATTGCGTGAAATAAAGGATTATCCTTTTCCAACCGTCTCTAGGACTTAAAACACCGATTTCTACTTGAAGATTAATAAAGTGTTGCACGAGTCCGTCTCCTTCCGTATTCTTCCCTCTCCCGTACCTCCTCAAAATTCTCTACCCTCCTCCTCATACACGCTCTCTCCTCTCCCGAGATAAGGCAAGTTGGGTGCGCGATCCAGATTCCGGTGTTCGTTTAGTTCGCGTCTTGAGGCATTTGCCGGTTTCTCTGATTTCGCACCCGATTCAATTTCGAGAGATGTCTAGTGCGAGAGAAGAGTATGACCACTCAATACGAGGATTCATCCGCTGCGGATCAACAAGTCATGCATAGTCTGTCTATGGAGGAGATGAGGGCTAATTTGGAAGCCGCTCTAGCTAGAGAGCGTGAGACTCAATCACTCGCTCGAAGCCGGGGAAGAGGCAACACATTCTAAGTTCGTAGATGCAATGAGAAGCCGAGGTATTCTTTGTGATCCGACGCGTTGATGGAACTTATGAAGAGATCACTGAAGTTAATGACAACGATCTAGGAGCGGGAATGTTTCTCTCCCTTTTCAACCTCGGACCCGGGGTGCATAGTTCGGTTACGCTCGAGAATCGGGGGGCTGCCGGTGAACTCTCAAGTTGGTTTTGGAGGAACACGACCCGGCCTTCCATGATTTGACCTCCTCACCAATTCTCAATGCTCCGTGCCTCTAGGCCAATTTGGGTCCCGACTTCCGAACAATCAAGGTCTATGGCTTCCGGGTTCTCGGTCTCGGCAAGGTCGAGTCTCATGGTCCTCAATTCCCGGAGTAACGCCCGGTATCAGAATCGGCATCCTTACTCCGGGAATCGGTTCGGACGGGATGGACCTATGCGGTTTCCTACTAGACGACCTCGGTTTCAAGAATACATGTCTCGGCCTTCAATGGATTTAGCTTTTGAATTTGGCTCATCATCTATGCAACATCAGGGGTCAATTCCTTACGGGCTGCCCGGTGCTTTTCCTTGAGAATCGAATTTCCCAACCGGTCAATTTAATCATTTGCCGGCTCCGGCATCCGGGTCGGCTCGGTCGTCTCTCTTCCAACCGGCCGGTTTGAGCCTTCTTCTACTATCGCTACCACTCTTCCTCAACTTCCGGGATGACTCCGGAGGTAAGCGCCTTGTTGAAGCAAATGCGGCGGCAAATTGACAAGTTGACGACGGAGGATCGGAAGTGGACTTAAGGTTGTTGACCCAAAGCAAGTAGAGCCTCTTCCTTACAAGTTCAAAATGCCCAAAATACAATTTGATGGCTCGGCATGCCCGAAAACTCATGTGGACACATACGTGATGACTATGGGGGCAATGGGTTGTACTCAGAGTTTATGGCTCGGCACTTTCATCTCACGCTCAAAGGACTGCCTTGACATGGTTTCTAACCCTTAAGTCGAAACTCGAGCTACATGGAGTCGGACTACGAGGCCTTTCTTGAAAAGTATCGTGGAAACCTTGAATGGCGCACAACCGGGGATGATTTGGTCGGTACAATTCGAAACAAGACGAGTCAATCATCGAGTTCTACAAGAGATGGAACGCTAGGCTGAATGAACTCTCTGAGTCAATCCCGTTGCGAGGATCAAAGGACATCTTTCTATCGTGTGTGAAGCCAGTTCTCCGTGAAGCTATCGAAGTGGTTGGTATCTGACTTGAGGGAAATGGTAGGCATGGGAGCCCGCGGCGAAACAGACTCTTTAACCTTGCATCAAACACCAATGTTGGCAATAATGGTGGATTTCGACACGGAAGCGACAAGTTCAACGATCCCTAAGGCAAAAGAGATGACCATCGACAACGGTGTCGGCAATCTACGGGCGGGGGACCAGAGAAAGCGGCCACCCCGTAGCGGTATCGGTTTGATGATCTTGGAATGACAACCGAAGAGGCCTTCGGGGATTGGTTCAACAGGAATGATCGAGGCCACTTGATAACTACAACCCCACCAAACCCAATCCGGACTTGGATCATAGCAAATATTGCCAATATCACGATATCAGGGTCACATCACCGATGATTGCATCCCCTTGAAGAAGGTTATTCAAAGACTTGTTGATGATGGAAAGGTTAAGAAGGCTCGCCCCAATGTTGTCCCCGATCTTCTTCGGTGATATCGGCGAAGCCCAGAGGTTATCTCACCCGTAGACAACGAAGTCAATCGATCGGCGTCGTAGGTTCTAGAGTGTCTTTTATGTGGTCGCGAGTCTGTCAAGTCCATGTTATGAGTTTTTATTTGCAATAATAAAATATTTGCTTCTATTCTGCTAGACTCGAGACATCACTAGAACACCTACGTTACACTCAATTGAAATGGTCTTATTCCAAATGATCACTTGCCGCTCACCGAGCTAATGCTTTGAAATGGCTAATGTTTAAATTGATCGGAGCGAGAAAATCGACTGATATCCTTCCCAAAGTGGGGCTTACCAATTTCCCACCTCGATTCCCATATGCTCGCATACTTTCCGTCATCCTCGTAATCTCGTTGCTCGATGGATTTGCACGGATCTTTCGCGAAGTAAACTTAAGAGAGCAAATGAAGACTGGATCTCGTTCGGATCATCCGGTAGGGACTGCGGTTGAAACCTTTTACCCTTAGGAAAACCATCACCTCACCCTCACTAAACAATACCCCTTCGGTTCAAGATCTGCACGCTTTGAAACCCGTCTAACCATCTCCAGAAGAAGAGGGACTATCCTTGAGACTCCCGTGATTTACAAGAAGATTGACCGTCTCCAAGCTCAAGAATGGCAGAATGCAATGATCCATCCCGGGGACTAGCTGAAATTCTCTCTAAAAAAAAAGAAGAGCAAAATCGAAAAAAAAGAGAGACAAAAAAAAAAAAAAGAGAATAAAAAAAAAGAGAAAAGAAAGAGAACCTAGTCCCCAGCGATTCTCTCAGAAGCAAAGGTCAAAAGATTCGGTCATTACTCAAAGAGGAGTCTCAAAGTGAGTAAAGAGACAGCACAGATGTCCCCTTACCATTACCTCTAACCAATCCCAAGCCGTCCTCTCGATTTTAGAGGATATGCCCATTACCCTTACCTTTGACCTTGACCAAAAGCCAAAAAGATCGACCTCTCATTCTTAGAGGCAGCAAAGAGGCAACTACATATTTCCCTCGCCATAGAAATCCCAAACACATACCCAAGAGCCAACCTCTCATCTTTAGAGGTACAGTCAACAAAGATCCCAGCCGACCTCTCGTCTTAAGAGGTCATGATACCCTAAATCACCCAAAGACCGATCGAAACCCTGAAACCCAGTCGCTGTTCCTACCGAATAGCAGTTTCATTCCAATATTGTCGAGATCTAAAACAAATTATTGCTTAAAGCGGAGCCAAGTCCATCCCGGCTCAAAAGATTATCAAGTGAAGATTGTGCAAATTCCGTCCGTTCATTTGACGTTGTATGTGAGCATATTTCATTTCTACTCCGCAAACACTCGCCGTGGACGTCCCACTGGGGCTTCGCATCTGTGTCTCCCATCGACACTCTAAGAGGACATATTTTTCAATTCTTAAAATCTTCGAAGGTCCTCACATCCCCGAACTTCATCGTTCATTCTTTTCATTCGGGATAAGCCGAACTACGGCGACCTGAGCTCCTCCTATGGAGGGGAACGTAGGCAACCTTAATTGGTCCGGTCGAAATCAGAAACAAATCTCAGAAAATCCGGTCTCTTCAAGGACCATGCCCATACACTGTCTATCCTTCTGATTCTCGATATCAGCGGGCTTTCTCCTCAGGATTGATAAAAATATTTGCTCATATCAGCTTTGGTGGTTGAGTAACCCGAACATCAATAAAGGGTTTTAAGCAGCTTTGTGATCACCACGAATAAGACAAGTTTTCAAGTGTCTCGAAAAGTCTTCTATTGCTACATCATAGGAAGATAGAGCTAAACACCGTTTCGGTCGGCGGGGGCTTCCATACACTTTCCACACCTTGTGATGCTTATACTCTCTCAAAAGAGCCAAACCCAAGCGAGAGTGTCATACACGAATTCGGGATTCATTTCCCATCATTCGAAAGATGTGCCCTAACGCGTAAACATTTCCGAGTCTTGTCCGAGCGATTGAATGCGGTTTGAAATGATGAATTGCCTCTGTGGCTACAAGATGACTGCACACTGCGATGAAGGCTGCATGGAATATCCTCAAGTGGGGCTTTGGTTAAGGTATCCCTCAGGCTCTCCTTACTCGATTCCCTCCAAGATTGCTTTGCGGCTGTCAGCGGGGCTTCACCAAGCCGGGATGGCTCTCTGCCCCCTCTGGCGCTTCTTTGTCTCGGACACGCGATACACTCTAGACCTCTGCGCAACTTTCGGGAGCGTCCCCGACTTGCCTAGAGCTGCGCCATATCATTTTCCACCTCACGAGAGAGGACCCCTACTATACATACCTGTCAGAAACAATCCCAAAACTTCATGAATAAACCTGGCAAAGCGACCTTTAACCCAATAATCGCATTTGCTTTCCCGAAACGAAGACCAGACTCGTGCAAACAAGCTAACATAAATTAATCTTTGCTAACAAGATAAGCTTATTTAGGCATAGCATCGGGAGTTGTTGTCTTACCCTCGCAGGTACTGATAATCAATTGAGTCTCAAGGGCGGCCCTCGAGACCAAATTGAGAAAGAAAGAAACGAGAAAAAGGCAAAGTCCCCGGTTTCCCAAGCAAAGCCCGGGACATGAAAGAAAGAACAACAAGAGAGCGGGGAAAGAAGTAGCGTGAGCCCTCAGGAAGCTACACTTATCCCACGGAAGCGAAACAACAATGGTAGTCTAAGACCTTCCGACAGCTGCGAGTGAGCACAATACATGTATGAACGCATATTTCTTTCAAGCGTCTAGTCATCATATCATGTCGTTTTAAAGCTGGTCCGAGACACCATAGATCTCACAATACTTTCAAAATTGGTTCGAGACACCATAGTTCTCACAATACTTTCAAAATTGGTCCGAGACACCATAGATCTCACATTATTTTCAAAATTGGTTCGAGACACCATAGTTCTCACAACATTTTCAAAAATGGTTCGAGACACCATAGTTCTCACAATATTTTCAAAATTGGTTCGAGACACCATAGTTCTCACATTATTTTCAAAATTGGTTCGAGACACCATAGTTCTCACAATATTTTCAAAATTGGTTCGAGACACCATAGTTCTCACATTATTTTCAAAATTGGTTCGAGACACCATAGTTCTCACAATACTTTCAAAATTGGTCCGAGACACCATAGATCTCACATTATTTTCAAAATTGGTTCGAGACACCATAGTTCTCACAATACTTTCAAAATTGGTCCGAGACACCATAGATCTCACATTATTTTCAAAATTGGTTCGAGACACCATAGTTCTCACAATACTTTCAAAATTGGTTCGAGACACCATAGTTCTCACAATACTTTCAAAATTGGTTCGAGACACCATAGTTCTCACAATACTTTCAAAATTGGTTCGAGACACCATAGTTCTCACAATACTTTCAAAATTGGTCCGAGACACCATAGATCTCACATTATTTTCAAAATTGGTTCGAGACACCATAGTTCTCACAACATTTTCAAAAATGGTTCGAGACACCATAGATCTCACATTATTTTCAAAATTGGTTTGAGACACCATAGTTCTCACTTCTTCGGTTTATCGTTTTCCCCTCCAGTCTTGTATTCCGAACTACGATTTGGCTTGATTCTCTTGTTCAAGGGATACGTAGGAATCCTTTCTCAGAAAGGTCCAGCCATCTTTTCCCCTTCTCACCCTTCTATCCCTTCACCTTAACCCTAGCCGCTCATTGAGATTGGGTCTTATTTTATCGACAACCCCACTTTTTCCAAAAGTGACATTGTCGAGGGGCTCTGTAAGTACGCCAATCCAATTCGCAACCTTTTAGATGCATTTTAATATAATAAAACTGCATTAAGGGGCGTTTTGGTAAACTCCCGACCTGTCCCGAGACTTCCGGAAACGTTTCATGAGTTTCCCGCGAAGGAAGTACCTTTTGGTACATTATTCATGCCAAAGGACCTCTTGGGAATAAAACCTGTTGGACCTTTTGGGTATTTTCCCGGAATGTTCGAGAAAGCTGGTTTTGGCGCAAAAAGCGGTTGAGCCACCTTGTGTCACGTGACCGGCTTGAGGCATGGAAAGTGGACCGCGTAAGGTCGTGCGACACAAAAAAGGTCACCAACTGCAGCCTATAAATAAGACCCTCCCCCTCTCAGAAATGGATCCCTTTTCGACACCCTAAAGTCACTCTGCCAAATTCGCACCAGAAACCAATCTCTCTCCTCCTTACACCTAAAACCTATCCCAATCCCCTTTCAATTCAATATCTCTCCTATACAAAATACCCAATTGCCTTCATACTCTTGCCAATGAAGATGAGGCCAAGTACTCCATCTGCTCGATTCCACGTTCGGAAGCTCATGGAAGGCTAAGTAACTTGGTGTGTTGGTAGTGACTACAAGGGTAACGATTCCTCCGCTCTCTCTCTCTCTCTCTTATTCACTGCTTAATTAGATTTCCTCTTCCACCTGGTAATTGAGCTCCATGCAGCTTCCAATTGCTCAGGTCAGTGGCTACCATCTCTCTGTTTAAATTGGATAATTCGTGTAATTGAGCTTATATTGTTGATTATTCAATTGGATTTGGTGTTTGAACCCCCGAAAGGGGTGTGGATCTACCCATATCCACACTCCACAGGTCGATTTGATGTTGTTTATGTTTTCGTTCATAATTTAGCTTATTAATTAGATACGTATAGCTTTCTGTTAATTTACGAGTTCATATTGTGAGGTTTACGCGGAAGGCTCATATGTGTCACGTGAGACCTTCGTCCCAAGTGATCTGTGTCACGCGAACAGCATGTGGCTGCTTTGGTACGATGTGTCATGCGACACACATGACCCACATCTAGTGACTCTTTTCCTTTGTAATCTGTTCTAGTTTGTTGGTATCAGGGATGTGGCCTCCCTAAATAATGGGCTCACAATATGTAAATTCTCGTTTCATAATTAATAAGATGCATTTTATCACATTTCGTTTATTATCGATATTTGCACACACTTTGGATTTACTTGGATGTGTTTGATTGAAAGACTCGTCTATGGACGAGGCGTGTTGGGTGAACTCTCAGTTCTTCCCAACACGTAACCTGACCCCCGAACTCATGTTTTCTCTCTAAAACAAAGGTTTTCAATGTTTCCTCTTAAAACGGCGTGGCGACACCTATTTTTTCCTAATTTCGGGCGAGCGCGCACATTTTCACACCTTATGCAATATCTTCTCATAAGTGATAGTATTCCCTATACCCCCGAGGATCAGCTGATATAACCATATTCAAGC
>JAFEMH010008419.1:0-24336 GCA_022495995.1 Adenophora triphylla var. japonica | reverse complement strand
TGTGATGATGTGTCGCCATTTCGCGGGGAAAAAATTCGATTTTCGCGTTTCTTTGAAAAAACCAAATAAAACCCGGAAAAAGAACGGAGTCGCCACGCCATTTTTGTTTTAAGGGCCAAAACTTTGAAAAAAGCCCGAGATCAGAAATTTGGGTTCGGAGGTCATGTTACACGCCGGGAAGGACGTTGAGTGTGCACCCGGAATGCCTCGTAAAACGAGTCTTCCAAGCTGAAAATCATTTGTGTGTGTGTGTGTGTGTGTTTTGGCCAAAATAATTTGAAACTCAGAAAAGTAAAAAATTGGGATATCTTTTTAAGACTTTAAACTGATCCCATGATTTTTGGAAGATTTTGGATTGAGATTTGGTACTCAAAAGACCTTTTGAAGTTGAGAGCCACTTCTGCCAGAATGAAAAAGGTAGTGGACCTTTGATTTTTGAAATGGATTCAAGGGTCTTAAAACTTCATAATCTGGATAAACTCAGAGAATGAAAGTTGTTCCAGACACCTTAAATAAGATTTGTGCGAAGGAATTTTCCATTTTGGAGAAGATTTGAGGGGTCAAAACCTTCTGGAAATCTCAGGTATGCAATCTGGATTTCCAGAAGCTGATGAACTAGCCTCTAAAAGAAAATTTAAAAAGAGGAGTTTTACTCACCCAAAAAATAAAGTAAAAATATGTCTGGAAATCTCTGGATGTTGGCTACAAAAAGTGTTTTTTAGTCAACACCAAATTCCAAGTTTATCTGTGTCAAAAAATTAAGACAATGGACTGGGATCTTGGAAAATTGCTACTGGACAGCAACTTCTCAAGAAAGAAACTATGATTTTAAAGGGGGTTTTGCATCCATGCTTGTTCCCATTTTCCTAGGTTTTGGTTAGTGATCACTTGACATTTTAGTGGTGAGTCAACTATACCAAACCATCCTTGGGGTACATTAGGACTAAGCACTTCATTTGCTTGGGAAGGGGATTTTTATCCTTTGAAAATGAGATTTGATGCTTGAAAATGTTTTTTAGGGTTTTGAAAATGTGTTTTCTTTGCAAGAAAGTAAGAGAACTTGAAAATAATGTTGATCCTTGTAGAAGATCATCCATGGAGATGAACTTCCATGGTGATCTTCTTGGATCTAAGACAAGAAGATGAATGAACTACATTTTGTAGTTTGAAAATGCATGCATGGATGAAAGATTTAGGGTAAGAAGAGGGAGGTTATACCTATCTTCTTTGTATTTTGGGGCTTTGGCTTGAATGTATGAGTGTTTGAGACTTTGAATGTAAGAGTGTTTGGGTTTGATTTGAGTGAGTGAAAGTTGGGAAGATTCAAGAGAAAAAGGTGACAATTCTTATGGAATTCTCCTTTGTTTTCTCGAGTATATTCGCGAGATACATGAATTGTGCTCTTGTTCCTTCTTATTTTTGTGGTTTGGAGGGCTCAATTTATAGCCCTCTGAAAATTGCAATCTCATCCGCGCGGATAGGACTGCGGCGTGCCTTTGTTCATTAAATCTTGCTCCAGGCTTTGGACAAGAGGAATAATCTTTTTAAAATTCAAATTAACCGGCCGGATTATGTTTCCGGCCATTTCTTTTTTGGTTTTTCTTATTTCTTTTGCTTTTTTGATTCTTTTCCATGGTTTATCTTTTTTTGGCAATCCCCATTTTGCCCTCACTTTGTTAGAAAAGTTAGGAATGTTAGGAATCGTTAGAAATGTTATAACTTTCGTTAATTTTCTAACGAAAATTCTAACAAGCTCAAATTGGAGCACTTACGGTAGCCTCGGCGACGGCGCTTTCGAAGGAAGCGGGGTCGTCGATAAGAGTAAGGCTCCATATTTGGCGGGATGATCGAGTGATCGGGTGGTGAACCTATTAATAGGCTACCTACGTATCCGAATGGGAATCGAAGCCGATCGTAGTTCGGGTCTTTGACCAGGAGATGATGGCGTTTTAGGTGCCTCGAACCTTGGCGAGAGCGATCGGGTCTTTGGAGAGAAACTCTGCTGGGGATAAGAGATGACCATTTTTGGTCGGATGGCTATCCGCTCTGCTGGGGATGGGAATGACCATTTTCGGTCTGATGGCTATCCGCTCTGACAGGGATGATTGCGATTTATCGCTTTCCTAGTGATAGCGTCTTAGGTGCCTCGAACCTTGGAGATGGCGTTTTAGGTGCCTCGAACCTTGGAGATGGCGTTTTAGGTGCCTCGAACCTTGGAGATGGCGTTTTAGGTGCCTCGGACCTTGATGATGGCGTTTTAGGTGCCTCGAACCTTGGATGATGATGCGTTTTAGGTGCCTCGAACCTTGATGATGGCGTTTTAGGTGCCTCGAACCTTGATGATGGCGTTTTAGGTGCCTCGAACCTTGATGATGGCGTTTTAGGTGCCTCGAACCTTGATGATGGCGTTTTAGGTGCCTCGAACCTTGATGTGAAATGGCCTTTCGGTGGACTTTGTCTGCTGTCGAAGGAGAGGGTGACCGTTTTAGTCGAGGGCTGGACCTAATGATAGGCTACCTACGTATCCCTAGCGGGAATCGAAGCCCTTTCGTAGTTCGAGATCTTCTCGAGATTTCGTTGGCTTTTGGGATTCCGTTAACTTTCTTTGGGGATTTTGTTAGCCTTTCTTTGGGGAAAATCGGACGTATTCGTGCAGGAAATCGGTCTTACGTTTGGCTTAGGGGAATGATTTTGATGAAAGATACGGGATCTCGTTATCTTTCTCGGGGAGATCGGTCTTACGTTTGGCTTTGAGGGGTAATTTTGATGAAAGATACGGGATCTAGTTATCTTTCTCGGGGAATCGGTCTTACGTTTGACTGCCGGGGGATGATTTTGATGAAAGATACGGGATCTCGTTATCTTTCTCGGGGAAATCGGTCTTACGTTTGACTGCCGGGGGATGATTTTGATGAAAGATACGGGATCTCGTTATCTTTCTCGGGGAAATCGGTCTTACGTTTGACTGCCGGGGGATGATTTTGATGAAAGATACGGGATCTCGTTATCTTTCTCAGGGAGATCGGTCTTACGTTTGACTGCCGGGGATAATTTTGATGAAAGATACGGGATTCCGTTATCTTTCTCGGGGAAATCGGTCTTACGTTTGACTGTCGGGGAATGATTTTGATGAAAGATACGGGATTCCGTTATCTTTCTCGGGAAATCGGTCTTACGTTTGGCTAGGGGATGATTTTGATGAAAGATACGGGATCTCGTTATCTTTCTCGGGAGAAATCGGTCTTACGTTTGGCTAGCGGGGAATGATTTTGATGAAAGATACGGGATCTCGTTATCTTTCTCGGGAAATCGGTCTTACGTTTGTGGGGGTAATTTTGATGAAAGATACGGGATCTCGTTATCTTTCTCGGGGATGATTTTGATGAAAGATACGGGATCTCGTTATCTTTCTCGGGAAATCGGTCTTACGTTTGGCTATGGTAATTTTCTTGACAAGGGCGACTTTGGTTAACTTTGGTTAACTCTGTCAAGTTGGGGACTAAAGCTGCGAGTCCCAGATTTTTAAAGGGCAAAAGGGTCATTTTGACCCTGACAATCCTATCCGCGCGGATAGGAGCGTGTTCAGAGGGTTTTAAATGACTGGCCGCCCCCTTCTTCTTCCCCAGTCTGTTTTTACAGAATTACGAGAGAGGAAGAGAGAAAACGCAAAAAACCGCCATTGTTGGGCAAAAAAGCTTCGAAATCTTCCGATTTTCTTCGATTTTCGAGCAATGGAACACGGGGAAGGTGCTTTTCAAGGCCAAGGACGTGGCCCGGTAGCGGAGAGACGATTGGAGCTCGTCCGGATGAGGAGGCACTATACTCTTTCGCAATCGATTGCGGAGGAGCCCTACCCGTGCTTGGCAACATTGGGCTTACGATCCGAGTCTCGAACGGTATACTTCGAATCTTTTCATTCCCTTTGTTGATTTCTTGCTTGAGATTTGAATTTTGGGTGATTTTTGAATTTTTTTTTTTTGAAAATTCGAATGATTGATGTTCTTGGCTTTGAATCTTGATTTTGATGCTTTGCATGTTGTAATGAGTATATGGGTATCCCAAAATATGCATTTTGCTTGGAAAAAGAATTGGCATTTTCGCCATTTTTTTGTAAATTCGAAAATTATGGATTGAAAATTGTGATTTTTTTTTTTTGAAATTCGAATATTGATCTTGATGATATGCATGTTGCAATGAATTTGTTGGTGTTTCAAAATGTGCATTTTGCTTGAGAAAAGAATTGGCATTTTGCCAACAGGGGATGATGATATGAATGTATGATTTTTGATTGATTTTTTTTTTTGAAAAGTGGGACGGATTTTTCCTCCCGTTGATTGAATGCATGTTATTTTGTGAAAACGGGACGGAGTTTTTACTCCCGTAGGAATGCATTTTTTTTTTTGATGAATGCATGTATGCATGTCTTATGAAAAATGGGACGGAGTTTTTGCTTCCGTAGGATGTATGAATGTAGGATTTTTTTTTTTTGAGATGATGGATGATATGCATGCATGCATAGGAACTTCTTTTTTTTTTTGAAAATGGGACGGAGTTTTTACTTCCGTTGACTCTTTGTATGAAAGATTTTTTTTTCATGAATGTTGATTGGGATTTCTTTGGCTTGTCTTTTTTGTGCGAGAAAAATGGGGCTATGCTCATTGTATCTTTGTTATCTTTGTCGAATTTTCTTTGAAATTTCATGATGCATATGTATGCTCTTTTTTTTCGTGCAAATGCAAATTTTTTTTTGACATTTTTTTGTTTTTTTTTGTTTTATTGCAGGGTGGAAACAACTACGTTACGGAGCAGCTGAACAAGATGAAGACTCGAGGATCGGTGGAGTCTGTAGTTGACTTGTGGGACCGGCTTTCGAATGCGGGCCGAGGAGCTTTGCGAGTCAGAGACAGTTGTTGTTGAGACCGGGCTTTGGGAGTTTGTTGAGTGCTTGAGGGGATTGGTCAAGTTCCCTAAGAGCAAGGGCTTGATGTTTGCTTTGGCGCGGCCTTTGGTGGGATGCGACCCACACGTTTCACTTCTTTTGGGGCGAGGCTACGGTTACGCCTTCCGACTATCTTTGCGATCACGGGTTTGTCCTTCAATGGACGCGGCATTGAGTGGCGGGATGGCTATAGCGATGCGGATCTGCGAGGCTCTTACGGGATTTTCCCCTATTCCCAAAAGGGGATGGGGATGGAGTATGCGGTGGTCTACGGGAAGATTGTGGAGACCATTGTGAGTTACGAGTGGGGAGGAGAGGATAGGCGCCGATCAGATTGCCGGGGCCTTCTTATGGTTTGCTTTTCGAGCACCCTTTTTGGACATCTTTGAGGGGACGGCGGTCTTTGCCTTCTTGAGGTCCTTGGAGGACATGGAGATGGTGGAGATGTCTCTGGGGAGAGGCGGGGTGGCGAGCTTTACTTTGCTCTCGATAGCAGTACGGCGGGAAGAGGCTGTGAGCTCCTTGTCTTGCTTTGAGTTTGCCCTGGAGGTATAAGCTCTCTTTTTGCTTTCCCCCTTTTTTTTGAGCACACACTTTTCTTTTGCCTTTGGATTGATTGGATTTTTACCTTTCGCGGTATGGGCGTTGGAGTTTTCACGTCACGATGTGGCGGCGGCCGGCGGAGTACGTCGGGCGTATCCGGCCATGCACTCTTGGTCCAAGCATGCCGGGAGAAGATAAGCTCCGGGGCGTACGACTCTCGGATACGCGGATTGCCTTCCTTTGACGGAGGGTGAGACGGATGAGAGGATGATATTTTATCCACAGGATCGTTTCGAGGTGGCGCGGTGAAGGGCGGCGAGATTTGGGCGTGCGGCGGAGGATTACGAGAGGTCGACCTGCGATGCCTATTATGCGGGAGAGAGGGTGACGCGCCGGCATGGCGTGAACTCGCCTTTGAGGACACCGGTGGAGCCTCCGCCGATATGATGCACCCGAGTGACGGATCTGCGACTGGGATGATTACCGAGCCGGCCGGCACTTCTCGGCATTTGTGGCGATTGAGCCGTACCCCGTATTTGTTTTGAGGAGGCTGAGGATGCCCCGGGTTACGGATAGAGAGGGGCTTGGGATCCGCGGTACCCTCGGACGGATTTTTCATATATCCGGGATGGGAGTCCGATTGAGGGTGCGAGATCCCTCGGCTGAGCGGCTTCCACGAGCTTTCCGGCCTCGTCAGGAGTATGAAGAGTATGGCTTCTCCTTCCCTTTCTTCTCTTTTTTTTTGCTTTTGTCTTTTCTTTTCTTTCTGTCATCATTTCTTGCTTCAAGCATTTCGCGCTTTTGCTTTTGTGCGGTTTTCGGAGGTGGTCGTCGAGAAGGCGACGAAGCAAGTGATCGGAGCTAAGAGATTCATCGGGAGGATGGTCGCTTGCGGGGCTCCTCGAGCTAGAGCGAGCGACCACGGCGGCGCACATCGGGCGGGAGGCTTCCCCTATTCGTTCGAGACTTCTTCGAGAGACTCCTCTGTCTCCTCTCATTGATCCCAGCGCGGTGCGCCTTCGGATCACGTCATTCTCGAGGATCCACACGGGCGGGGACACGTTTGGCGGCATGGTGGGTCGTCTTCGTACGTCCGAGAGTCCGACGCCTTCACCTTCGGATATGATTTTTCGCGAGATCTCGGCTTGCCCTATCGGAGCGTGCCGGTTGGTCTGGCGAGCCTCTTTACGGAGACGAGGACGATTACGAGCCCGAGATTTTCGGGGCTCTGAGGAGAGCGGGCCCGAGTCGCAAGAGGACCGGGGACAGGCGTCGGGCGCTAGGGATTACGATTGATTACCCCCTGATTTTTTAGGCGATTTTACGAGATTTTGAGATTTATGGTTTAGGATTGAGATTTGTACGGCTTATGCACATTTTTTCTTCTTTTTTCTCTTTTTTTTTTTTTGATGTAATAATTTAGGATTATTGATGTTTGTTTGTTTTTTTTATGCACACTCTTTTTTTCTTTTTTTGGAATGTAATAATTTAGGATTTTATTTTATGAATGCAATGCGGTATGAATGCGGTGTTGCATGAGCCTTGGTTTTTTTTTTTTTGGCAAGGGTGTTAGTGTTTGGTATATGGGTGGTTTGGGGAGGTTTTTGCACGGGTTCCGAGCAGCCGGGACGGAATATTCCTCTTTTGGTGTAGCGGCTTGGGCATTGCGAGATTTTACGATGGAAAGCAAACATATCCGCGCGGAGGAGTCTGCATCGACATTGTCCTTTAATTTTGCTTGAATCTGGTCTCACTTTATTTCAAATTCAAATATCCTCTTCAACCTCCGAGTCCAAACGGCCATTTTCGGGGAGAAGAGAGAAAATCCATGGAAAACCTTAGAAAAGCTCCATCAAAATTGTCCCAAGAATCCCAAATGTCATTTTTCAACAAATTCAAGGCTTGGTCCGGGAGATTATGCATGAGAGGAGGTCCTTCTTTGAAGAAAGGTATAAGGTGAAGTGCTTATGGTCTCTCAAGGAATTGATTCGGATTATGAGCTTTTGAGGGCTTCTTCCTCATTTTGGGACACTAGAAGGCATGTCTTTTGCCTTTCCTTCAACGAGATTGTTCCGGCGTGGAAGAATTTCGGGCCTTGCTTGGAGGTCGGAGGTGGAAGAGATAGCGGTTCCTTTGCCGGAGGGAGCTTCTTTTGTTGACGGATTGTGCGTCCTCCTTCATCTTTCCCCGGAGGAAGCGCAAGGTATGATCCGTGGTCCGATCATTTTGATATTTCCGGCCTTCCCGATAGGTTTAGGGGCCTAGGCTTGGTGGATGATGCCTATTGGGATGCCTTTGCACTTTGTATGTTTGGCACCTGTTCATGGTCTATTCCTTTGGGATTTGCCATCGGTCTTTCTTTGGATGTTGTCGTTCATTGTCGCACAGGCGAGATGTCGTTCCTTTGATTTTGGGAGAGACTTTTCATGCTCTCGATAGGCGCTACCGGGAAGCGGTATATGCGCGAGGGCGGCCCGTTCCTCTTGACCACTGTGGGCGATGGAGCGTTTGGGGATTCTTCGGGAAACTCCCGACATGATCAAGCCTTGGACATTTGCCGGGAGGGGGTTCTTTGTGGATTTCGATGATCGGGGCTCGTGGGAGCGTTGGATGGCTGGTCGCCGGACGAAGATATCGAGATGGTCGGTGCCTTGTTGGCGGGTGGAGACTCGCGAGTGCTTCGGGGACGGGTCTCATGTGGTCATGCTTAGGGGCTTTCTCGGTCCGGCTTCTATATTCCGTCTTTGGTTACGAGACAGTTCGGCTTGGAGCGGGTTCCTTTGGAGAACTTTGATGATATAGCCGTCGGGGTGGTGGCTCCTGTTTTTATGGATGATCCTTCGGTGTTTCCCTTTCTTTCCCGAGCATGGAGATATGGCGTTTTTCCTCCTCGGGTTATCCTCGGGCGTCAGGCCGGTGTTCTGACCACTTGGTACCTGGATTGGTACGAGAGGCATTTGGGGAGACTCGGATGGCTATTTTGATGCGGCGTGAGGCCATTGTGGGTGCGGAGGACTGGCATTTACGAGAGGAGGAGGGCCGAGGCGAGGCCAACCCTCATGACGGGAGCGGAGACGGCGTGGCCGACTATGAGGCTTACGTCAAGAGACGGGAGAGGAGGGCTCCTATGCTACCGGCTAGGCTACGGGAGATGAGAGATGACGCTAGGGCTACTAAGGCCACTGGCGAGGCTGGTTTGATAGATCCTGTTTCTACACGAGCTTGGTAGGAGGAAGACCGACATTTTTCGGTTCGGAAGAAGAAGACTCGAAGGGGAAGAAGAGGGGAGAGGCCGGTTCGAGTGGCTTGGAGTGACTACGAGGTTTCAGTATCCCTTTCTTGTCATAGCGAGACACATTAGTTTGATTATGTATCTTAGTTTTCTTTTAGCGAGGTTGCCGGTTGTAGGAATGAATCGGGCTTAGACTCATCAAAAAGCTTTTAACTTGTAATGAATATTTGAATTGCTTTAGAGTTTTCGAGACGCTTTCATGGTACGATCGGTTGTATTGATGTCAAAGTATGACTTTTATTTGTGTTTTAGACCGAACCGTTTAGAATTTTGCCCTACGTTCCCCTCATTTTGAGGAGCTCGGGTCTTCGTAGTTCAACCCGATTTTTTTTTTTGTTTTTTTGTTTTTTTTTTTTTTGTTTTTTTGTTTTTTTTTTTTTTTGTTTTTTTTTTTTTTTTTTTGGTGCAACCTTTTTTTTTACCTAGGCCGCCCTTTTCGGGTTTTCAACCTAGTTGGGTATTACTCTTTTAGCACTCTTTTTTTGTTTCTCTTCTTTTTTTTTTTTTTTTTTACGCGTAGTATCTGCGCGGCTTGTCACCATTCACTTTGGGTGTACAAAGGGATTCCGTCGAGGTACGCAAGTTGCATGGCTCCTCAGGAGAAGATCTTACGGACGACGTATGGCCCGACCCAGACAGGCTCCCATTTGCCGAGGGGTTGATACGGACTGGGGGCTTTTCTTTTAAAAGCGAGATCCCTTCTCGGATCTCCCGATGCTTTACTTTCTTGTCAAAGGCTCGGCCATTCTTCCTTGGTAGGCTCGGATGTGTTCCATGGCTTTCAATCGTCGCTCATCTAGCGGGGGCCAATTCGTCATGGCGACTGGAGCCATTCGACCTCGTTGATCGGCTTTCCGGTAGTATACGGAGCGAGGATCTCTAGCTCGATTGGGAGTACGGCTTCCATTCCGTATGTGAGGGCAAACGGTGTTTCCCCGGTTGCCGTTCGGCGATGTTACGTAGCCCCGAGTGCAGTGTAACTTCTCGGGCCAATCTCTGCCTTGGACGGCCATTTTCCGGATGATATTTTCCGAGTCTTGTTTCTTTGCTTCAACGGCTCCGTTGGTTTGGGAGCTGTAAGGAGATGACTTGTGACGGGTTGTTCGGAATTACGCGGCGGTTTTTCACATTCCCCTTCGAAGTGGGATCCATTATACGAGATGATTTCGGTGGCAACCGTATCTGCATATGATGTTCTCTTTGATGAAGAGGGCTACTTTCCTTGAGTTGAGGATTTTGTAGGACTTGGCTTGACCAGCTTGGTGAAATAATCCCACGGCTACCGGGCAATTCGTGGCCGTTCTTTGCTGATGGTGTGATTTTGCCTATGACATCGATTCCCCAAGTGACGAAAGGCCAAGGGGTTGTCATGCGGTATAACTCGTGAGGAGGCAAGTGATTAAGATTGGAGTATCGGCGGCATTTGTCGCGGCTTTTGTGGCCCCGGATGCGGTCGGTTTCCATGGAGATCCAAAAGTACCCCATTCTCGGTATGATTTGCATCGAGCTCGAGCATTCATGTGAGGGCCGCGAGGTACCACCATGTATTTCTTTCATGAGTTCGGTAGCCTCTTGTTTGCCGATACATCGCGGGAGGGGCCTTGATAACGCTTCTTGTATAGCATATTTCCCAAAAGAACATAATGGGAGGCGAGCCGCTTCGGAGTGAGAGACTTTTCGCTTTGATTCCTTCTTTATATTCCCCATCTTCATTTTTGAAAGGGGCCTCGCCATCCTTAGTGCTTGGTAGATGCGAGTGTACCGGGGATCATTGGCCGGTTCGGCACGCTTCGATTTCAAAGCAATAAGCGGGATTTTCTCTTCTACAGGCTACGAATGGTTTGACGGACTTCCCTTCGGGTATTTCAACGAGGAGGCTAGCGTTGCCGGAGCATGCACGCAAATCTGTTGCGATCCACAGGCAAGTAATGAAAGGCGATCTCCTTGAATTGAGTTACTAGCTCTTCCATGTAAGTGTGATATTTACGCGGACCGGGTCCACGGTCTTCCATTTGTTAGAGACACGATTGATGATGAGGGCGAGTCACCATACACCTCCAATTCCTTGATATTTCTTTCAAGGGCGGCTTCCAACCCGGCTATGCAAGCTTCATATTCGGCGGCGTTGTTGGTGACTTCGAAGTTCAACCTTCTTGCTATGGGGGTGTGTTCGTCGGTAGGATCGACCGAAGCATTCCTATTCCGTTCCCCCTTTTGTTTGACGCCCCGTCGAAGAAGAGTTGCCCGGCGATTTTCTCCTTCTAGAGCGAAGATTCCATCATCGGGAAATTGAGGTTCGGGTCCTCGGGACTCATCACTTGGGAAATCGGCCAAATGTTACGCCATTATGCGTCCTTTTCTGATTTCCTTGAAACATAAGTGATGTCATATTCGGCCAAAAAGAACGACCATTTTGCCAACCTCATGGAGATGGAAGGCTTGTCGAACGAGATATTTGATGGGGTCTATCCTTGAGACAAGATGTATCGGGTGAGGCGCATGTAGTGTTTCAACTTTCCCACTACCCGGACCAAACTGCGCAAGTCTTCTCGCAAGCGAGTAATTGAGTTCGCTTCCTTGGAGCTTTACGCTACGAAATAGATGGCGTTTCGATCTTGGAATCTTTCTTCTCTTGAGCTAGCATAGCCCCAATTGTTGTATCCGTGACAGTTAGATATAGCAAGAGTGGCTTTTGCCGATGTGGTGGGCAGAGAATCGGGGGATTCACAAGGTATGCCTTGATCTGTACAAAGGCAAGGCGACATGCAGGAGTCCATTACGTGTAGGCATTTTCTTCATCAACTTGAAGATCGGCTCGCGGATCGAGGTCGGTGATTTACAAAGCGGCTTATGTATTGCGATCTTCCCATGAAGGATTTCACTTGTCGGTGTCAGGGTGGCTTCATTTCGACTATCGCCTTGATTTTACGGGGATCTACTTCGATTCCCGTTACGTCACCATATATCCTAGCACCTTACCTCGTCTTACACCGAAGGTGCACTTAGGCTGGATTCGGTCTCATGCGTGGTCTCGGAGGCGGCCGAAGAATTTTCTCAAATCAACAAAGTGCTTGGCCATCGATCCTCTGGAATGTATTATCATGTCGTCCACATAGACCTCAATTTCTTTGTGGATCATGTCATGGAACAGAGCTGTAGCTGCCCTTTGGTACGTAGCCCCGAAGCATTCTTTAGTCCGAATGGCATGGCCAGGTGTAGCATTAGGTGCCCAGGGGTTGTGAAGGCCGTTTTGGCTTGATCCTCTTACGCCATTTTGATTTGGTTGTAGCCGTGGCAAAACCGTCGACGAAGGATTTGACTTCATGGTTGGTCGTGGAATCTACCAAAATGTCGATGTTTGGCGGGGAAATCGTCTTTTGGGTGGCTTTGTTCAAGTCTCACGAAGTCTACGCGGCACCGGATCTTTCCGTTGGCCTTAGGTCACTGTTACTATGTTGGAAAGCCATGTAGGGTATTCAATGACTACGATGAACCACATACTGAGCATCTTTTCTATCTCCTCTTTCACTTGTAGGGACCATTCGGGCTTAATTCTTCTTAGCTTACGCTTTGCGGCTTGACTTAAGGTCGAGCGGTATTCGGTGCTCAACTATGGAAGGATCGAGGCTGGCATATCTTTATAGGACCATGCGAACACATCTACGAATTCTTTTAGCGGCTCAATTAGGGCATCCCTTTCGGTCCCTTCGAAGAAACTACCAATCTGCGTCTCTTTAGGCTCTTCCGCGGTTCCCAAATTCACACTTGTCAAAATCTCTTCGGCGGCTTGGGCTCGATTTTCCTCTTTCGGACAACTGCTTAAAGATTTCTTTGATATATTGTTCATTTAATGTGTCCGCTTCTTCATCTAGTGAATCGTTATTAAGCATTTTTAGATCATTAGTTAATTCAATCATTAGTTAAAGTGGCAATTAAGGGATACTCGAAAGGTTCGTCATTTCATTGAGAATAAAAGGGAATACGGTATTGGCTACAATTTCGTGGTCTTCGGGCGTGAGGCCATCGGACGACTCGGAAGACTCAAGCTCAACAACGAGAGACTCGAGAGGACTTCTGAAAGGTTGACACAAAGGGACGGGGGACCAATCCAAGTTTGGTGATCATTTCTTCTTTGGTCGCGGACGGAGCTGAGAGAGTTTCCCAATTCTTTAGCGGCATTCTTGTCGGGGGCCTCATGACTCGGGGCTGTCTCTTTTCTGTTCTCCTTCCTCGATCATTGCTATCATCTCTTTCTACGAACCGGGATCAATTGCGTCCTAGCGTGCGAAAGGCGAGCATGTGGATGTAGGGATCTTCCTCAATTACAGGGATTTCCATTTCGTCACAATCGACCGCTCAATCCGGATGTAAGGACGTATTGCGTCTCGGTGTCTTTGCTAGAAAAATCTCATGTCCCATACTCGAGCGGAAAGGCTTGGCGGGTAGTTCGGCAAGGAGGACGTCCCACACGACGTTCATAGATTCGAGTTGAGTATGACGATGCTTGTCGATCTTTATCATGAAAATTTCTGGCTTGGCGGGGTCGGAGGAAGTGGGTTTGAAGAATGGTGACGAAGGTTGTGATTAGGAGCAGGGGTTTGTGTGCTGTATCATGGCGGCGTTCAATGTTTCCTTCCGGTATGCCTCGAAATGTTGGAAATGACAATTGGATTTGATGAATCTGACTTCTTCGGAGTACGCTCGCTTGAGTGCGTTGACATAGTTGGCATCACCGGATTACAGGGGATTACGGCGAGACTTGCCCGATAGTCACTTGGTCGACTCGGAGGAGGTAGCCCGGTGTACGGCTAAGAGCATGCTTGGTAACGGTCTCGGCTTCATTCCCTATGAGGAAGGCTGTCGCCCCTTATGACTTCAAGGTCCCCTTGTCGGTTAATGAATTTGACACATTGGTGGAGAGTGGAGGCTATGGCTTTCATGTGATGCAACCAAGGGCGCCACTAGTAGAAATTTGTGAACTCGGAGGATATCCATTACATGGAACTTTGCGGGCACCATTTGGGTTTCGTACCGAGTTGAGTCGCTGTCCCAGGATGGGACGGGACGTGCCATCATATGCCTTGGCCAGGGTAGACGGGATCATGTGCCTTTCATTGATGCGTAAGGCCCGCATCATGCGAGGGGAGGACATTAACGGCTGATCCGTTGTCCACCAATACTCAGGGAGCGATGCGTGTTGAGCTTAATGGTGATGTACAAAGCTTCATTATGTTGGGAGACATCTCTTGGTAAATCTTCGTCGCGAGAAGGTGATCATCTTTGCCATATAGGCGGGGTCATAGATTTGGTCCTTATCTCGGGATAGAGAGTCATCAAGCCGGTCACTTCGTGCTTTTTCTTGCGAGGTAGAGCCTTTGCCGAAGCCCTGGGTTATGCGAGGCCTTTTGTGGCGGTTGCCATCTCCGGTCAACATGTTGATTGAGTGGGAGCGCCAGGCCAGCGTCGGTTTTCTTCGTCGGTGTATACTCGGGAGGCTGGACAAGGCGAACCTTGGGCGGCCCAGGGGGTTGGACTTTTGTTCTGCGGTACTACGGTATCCGAAGGTCTCAATTCCGTCGTTGGCAAGGCTTTTACGCTCTTTTACCCCTGTTTGCTTTGGGGAAGGCGGAGCTGGAGTAGAGTACATAATAATCAAATCCCAGATGGCTCCCAGGCGTTCCCAGCTATTATCACCGGCCTCGAATCTCTCCTTCAATTTTTCTTTGGGAGGAAATTTTCTTTTTCTTAGGAGGACGGTCCTCGTGTATCCAGATCTGATAATCCCTTTCAAGGCAATCGGGACGGTCACAAATATCCCACCAAATGTGTTCTACGGTGGTGGCGGATTTGGGACCTCGGAGTTGGCAGTCTTGGAATGACTTTGAGTGGGCCTGGTCGGGGATGCTGCTGTGGGCTCATCTGGAAGCGAGTGATTGGACTCGCCGGATAATGAGAGATATTGAGGTCCGGGGAACGGGCATATGTTTGTCCTTGAGGTAGCCCCGGTCGGTTGGGATATTGTTAAGGTCCGAAGTGGCGTGTGGCCTCTTGATCCGAGGCCTGTATGCAGTGCAGCGTTCTTCCGGGGCTTTGATGGCTGACCATATTTCTTCAAGCTTGTTCCACGATTTTCATCACTCGGGCTGATATTTGAGGGATCATCACTTTGAGAGGGGACAGCGACGGTATACCGAACTCTTTCGTCACGGCTTGTTTGGGGGCCGGTTGCCACTGTAAGTCGACGGGCGGGAGTCCGGCGGTGGAAACATAGGAATCTTGTGGTAGCATCTTGATGTATCCGGGACGATTAAGAAGAGGAGGAGAACCCTCTTCCTTCTTTGCGGTAAAAGTGCCATCGGAATTGGGCGATAGTCAAACCATGACTTGCGACAACCCCCGGAAGGTCATCAATTTGAGCCTCATGTCGAAGTCTCATCTGTTCTACCAAGCTGGATCCAATCTTGTGAGTGCATCGAGGGATTTTGGAGGACGGAGCAATGTGGTCCCCATCATTACCGGCGATGCGAGACATTCGAAACCCGGAGTCGGAATAAACGGCGAAGGCGATGACGCGCTTGACTCTTCCCAACTGATCAAACGGTGACCGGTGTCGGAACCAACCTTTGTGAGGAGGCTGCGGGGAAAGGACACGAAGGTTCGGATGTGCAGGAATGGAAGGAGGGTAGGTGTTTGGGCTTTGGGCTCATGCAACATGCGATTATTTGTTCACGTTTACTTAAAACATGCTTTATTAACCTAATCGGTTGGAAAAGATTGCTCTTCTTTTCGCAAACTACTCGGATCTGGATCGGTGGGCCCCGTCACTACGTCTATAAGCCCCTCGTATTCCACGTATTTCGACCTCCCGGGGTGGGCGGCCCGGGCGAGGTCCTATAGGGCAAGCGGGTCCCACCCGGCCGAAAGAAAACGATCCTAAAAGTCGGCGGGTAATCGAGTCTTAACGAGCATTCGATGTAAATTACGGACAAGGCGACGTCAAAAGTCAAGATCATGTCCAGGGGCTCGACGAAAAGTCGGCATGATTTGGGCGATAAGCGTCCACAATTGATCTTGACTTGTCGTCGGTTAAGCGTAATTAGGCATGGAATAATCATTAATCCTTGATGACTCGGTGTCGATCTTTGGGAGTCGAGTGTATAATTTGTGCCGGTCGAGCCGAAGTCAAGGCGTAGGTCAATATCTTGGTCAAAGTCTGCGGCGGAAAACCGGCGGAACTTCGGCGATTAGGGTCCCGAAAGATATTGAGTCGGTATGCCGACAAAGGCTTGAAAGGAAAGGTCTATCTGCACCAGACGGGAGGGCATTCGCAGGACCGGACTAAAGCAAGCGGGTCTCGGACAAAGTGTGTCACGGACAAGTGCATGGTCGACACGAGGCTCCGTGGGATGTTTGGGTAGTCTGTGCTCATCAGAGGCGTAATAAGACCAAACGGACCGCGACAAGGATTTCCCCGGGTTAGGGACGTAGTGTGCGGTGTACGGTCACGTGCGCGTAGTGTGCAAGCGATCTATATTCTTTTCGAGTAAAATAGAAATTTTTTTTTTATGTGTCTTAAAAATATGATGCATGATGATTTTTTTTTTGAAAATTTTCTTTTTTTTTGAAAATCCTTTTTTTTTTGAAATTTTTTTTTTGAAATTTAATGAACACATAAGCACGTAAGCACGAAAATTCCAATAGCTAGGGACATGATTCCGACAGTCAAAATTTTGACTTTCTCCGAGGCGGCCAAAACAACACGAAAAATGTGCAAAAATCAACACACACACACAAATGATTTTCAAAGCCGGGACGGAAGCTTGACCCTCAAAAGCTTTTTCCTTTTTTTTTTTTGGAAAACGGTGATACCGGTTCGTGGGATTGTTAAACCACAATTTATCCCCGACTCGTGTTAGGAGGCGGTAACGGGAAGTTTAATGGTTTCCACCAATATACAAAGTATCATTTTTTTTTTTAGAAAAAAGCTTAAGTCCCCAGCGGAGTCGCCACTGTGATGATGTGTCGCCATTTCGCGGGAAAAAATCGATTTTTTGCGTTTCTTTGAAAAAACCAAATAAAACCCGGGAAAAAGAACGGAGTCGCCACGCCATTTTTGTTTTAAGGGCCAAAACTTTGAAAAATGCTCGAGATCAGAAATTTGGGTTCGGAGGTCATGTTACACGCCGGGAAGGACGTTAGTGTGCACCCGGAATGCCTCGTAAAACGAGTCTTCCAAGCTGAAAATCATTTGTGTGTGTGTGTGTTTTGGCCAAAATAATTTGAAACTCAGAAAAGTAAAAATTGGGATATCTTTTTAAGACTTTAAACTGATCCCATGATTTTTTGGAAGATTTTTGGATTGAGATTTGGTACTCAAAAGACCTTTTGAAGTTGAGAGCCACTTCTGCCAGAATGAAAAAGGCAGTGGACCTTTGATTTTGAAATGGATTCAAGGGTCTTAAAACTTCATAATCTGGATAAACTCAGAGAATGAAAGTTGTTCCAGATACCTTAAATAAGATTTGTGCGAAGGAATTTTCCATTTTGGAGAAGATTTGAGGGGTCAAAACCTTCTGGAAATCTCAGATATGCAATCTGGATTTCCAGAAGCCGATGAACTAGCCTCTAAAGAAAATTTGAAAAAGAGAGTTTTACTCACTCAAAAAATAAAGTAAAAATATTTCTGGAAAGCTATGGATGTTGGCTACAAAAAGTGTTTTGTAGTCAACACCAAATTCCAAGTTTATCTGTGTCCAAAAATTAAGACAATGGACTGGGATCTTGGAAAATTGCTACTGGACAGCAACTTCTCAAGAAAGAAAATATGATTTTAAGGGGGGTTTTGCATCCATGCTTGTCCCCATTTCCCTAGGTTTTGGTTAGTGATCACTTGACATTTTAGTGGTGAATCAACTATACCAAACCATCCTTGGGGTACATTAGGACTAAGCACTTCATTTGCTTGGGAAGGGGATTTTTATCCTTTGAAAATGAGATTTGATGCTTGAAAATGTTTTTAGGGTTTTGAAAATGTGTTTTCTTTGCAAGAAAGTAAGAGAACTTGAAAATAATGTTGATCCTTGTAGAAGATCATCCATGGAGATGAACTTCCATGGTGATCTTCTTGGATCTAAGACAAGAAGATGAATGAACTACATTTTGTAGTTTGAAAATGCATGCATGGATGAGAGATTTAGGGTAAGAAGAGGGAGGTTATACCTATCTTCTTTGTATTTTGGGGCTTTGGCTTGAATATATGAGTGTTTGAGACTTTGAATGTAAGAGTGTTTGGGTTTTGATTTGAGTGAGTGAAAGTTGGGAAGATTCAGAGAAAAAGGTGACAATTCTTATGGAATTCTCCTTTGTTTTCTCAGTATATTCGCCAGATACTATGAATTGTGCTCTTGTTCCTCTTTTGTTTTTGTGGTGGAGGGCTCAATTTATAGCCCTACGAAAATTGCAATCTCATTCGCGCGGATAGGACTGCGGCGTGCCTTTGTTCATTAAATCTTTGCTCAGGGCTTTGGACAAGGGAATAATCTTTTTTAAAATTCAAATTAACCGGCCGATTATGTTTCCGGCCATTTCTTTTTTGGTTTTTCTTATTTCTTTTGCTTTTTTGATTCTTTTCCTTGGTTTATCTTTTTTTTGGCAATCCCCATTTTGCCCTCACTTTGTTAGAAAAGTTAGGAATGTTAGGAATTGTTAGAAATGTTATAACTTTCGTTAATTTTCTAACGAAAATTCTAACAAGCTCAAATTGGAGCACTTACACCTGGGCCATCTACAAGCGGGCGCCTGGCGTCGTTTTTGTGATTCCTTATTTACGTTTTATTTTCAATTACCGAGTATTTTGTTTCCTTTTCTTTTAAGGTTTTATTTATTTTCTTGTTTCATGTTTCCTTAAGGATTTAGGAGAGGAGGATCTATATATAAATTAATCCCCTCTAGTTTTAGTTTTAGGTATTGACATTATTATTATTTTCTTTGGGTTTTCAAGTTAGTAATAAAACTTCATGTTTTATTGAAAGAATCGTTCTTGAGTTCTTGGGAATTCCTTTAATTCTATGAGAGGTTTTAATCATTCTTGATTAATTCTATATCATTCCGTTGCGTTTACATCACTTCAGGTACCACTCCATCCACTCTAGGGCAGCCTTGGCCAGTAGTGAACCAAATTTTGAGCTGAGAGGGCAGCCGGCAGCAGAAGATTAGTGTATATGTCATTGTAAGCATTTGTCATCTGTTCACGTAAATTATGTTGTTTTTAGTTTATTTATATGATGTAATCCGGTTCAAGAAATATTTGACAAAGTCAAATATATTAATTATTTTTGTATTTTAATTAGTATTTTTAGGATTTAATTTGTTTTAGTTTATATTTTATTTCTTATTTTCGTCATTAATTTTAATAGGTTGACTAGAGGTGATTTTATAGTAGATTTTGAGGAGATTTACTAGTTTTGAGTCCTATTAAGTTATCATATAGGTTAGGAGTAATTCTAAAAGGTTTAGGATTGCTTTCAAGTTTTATGGGCACTATAAAATAGGCCTAAAGTTGTAATCCAAAAATTAGACTATTTTTGATCAATAAAATTATTGCTTGCAATTGTGATATTTTCCTTAAGCTTTTTAGCTTGCAGAAGATTTTCTTAGGAGTTTCTTATTAAGTCAATTCATTGGCTTGCGAGAATAATCTTCTTCGATTGATTATTAGGTTAAATTCTTACATGAGATTTTAATCATATTCCTTTTGTTCTTTAATCAATTTTACTCTTTTTGCAAAGATTTAATCGATTATATATTTTTATTATTTTAATTTTGCTGCGTTTACTTTACATGCATTATCTAAATGATACAATAAAGAGTGTGATGTTGAAACGTAATTGAATGCTTAGCCAATCAGATTACTGTTTTAGCCACAAACACATTCAATTCAATGACTTCAACAGATTACTGTGTACTGTTTAAGTTATGTTTCCACAAAGCTTAAATTATTATTTTTGTTGTCCTGCTTAAATTATTATCTCCTTTGTCCTTTGTTCTGTTGATTATAATAAAATTTAGGAATGTGATGCCACAGATTATAAACACAGTGTTCACTGTATTTTCAATGAATTGTTCTCATTGTCAAAAGAGTTAGGATCTGATCAACAGCTACAACAACAAAGCCCAATCCCAAAATGATTTGGGGCAGAAAAAGTGGAAAATTGGCAAAACACTATAGTTAAAAAAAAATAATAAAAAAAAACTAGGTGGTTTCAGTAATAATTTTTTTTCAAAATCATAATAATTATAAATTTGCATTTATATATTGAAATTAAATATTAACCAAATACGAAAATTTAATTTATTGAAATATAATAAATGATACAATTTGTATTCACAAATTAATTTTATTTATGTATTGCATATTTTTTCTCTTTTGTTAATTTATTATGTTTATAAAAGTAAAAAATATAAAATAAAAAATGAGCCCAAAAATAAATAATTTGTTTTTGTAATATTAAATGATAATAAGAAAATAAAAGAATGTTAAATAATTGAATTAATTGAAGAAGTATGCAAGGAAAGAAGAAAATAAACAAAAGTGTAAATAGTAGTAGTATTTGAACTCGAGACCCATTGATAAGATAAGTGATAAAAAATAACATTTTTTAACTTAACTAAAGCTAAAAGTCATAAGCTATTCAAAATAAGCCAAAACAAACGTGCAGTAAATCAGAAAACGAAGTTTCACAATTTAAGAATATATTATATACGGAGCACTAGCTTGTTTCAAACATTAACTCAAACTTCGTCACTTCACTTCTTTCAAAGAAAAATAAAAAAAATTAAATACTCCATAAGAAGACGTTGTAAATATACAGAAAGCCATTGAACTAGGGATAAATAAAAAATAACTCAGAGCGCAAATATCGACACCTGAATTATTAAAAAAAAAAAGAAAAAAAGACCTTGACTATGCATTAATTCTACCATGGTAACCACCCCATTAATAGGAACCCTTATTCAATCGAATCCTTAAAATAAGATGATTATCTATATAATATATAAAAAGAGAAACATTTTATGCCCTCACATTAAGCCATGTCACTATTATGACATGGCATTATGTGATTATCCCATTGGTCAATTATTTCCTATATAAATCAAGTGGTTAAATTTGGAAATATTTCAAGGATATTTAAGTCATTTACGTTCATGACATAAATGTAGATATTAAACATTGAAATCAACATCAAGTGCTTTTGATTGGATGCCTTAATTTACAAATTTTTTTTCTCCAAATTCTTTGACCTCAATTATTTTATAATAAATTAATTTAAAAAATAAAATTTTTACACCAAAATTCATAATTATTTTCCTCTACAAATAGAGACTAATTTCATTTGATTCGAACACAAAAAAAATCATCTTTCTTGAATATAAATCAAATATTTTATAATAAATTATTTTTTTTATTTTTTTTCCACCTAAAATCATTAAAAAGTTTCCTCCAAAAATAGATATTACTTTCATTTGATTCGAACAAAAAAAATCCTCTTCTTTGAAGTGCATGTCAATATTCTAAAAAATAAATATAGTATAAATAGGTAGTTTGAAAGAGGGAGAGGAAGAAGTGGGTTGGATTTGATGAGGGAGTGTAGTGTTTGAAAAAAAAAAATCATTTAACACATTGTTAGTTATTTTTGGATTTTGATTTTTCTTCTCAAAATTAAATAAGTTAAATTGAAAAAGAATATTATAATTTTGTTTATGATGAGTTAATGTAAACAAATATGATAATTATTTAAAAAATCCTCTTTTTTGAATATAAATCAAATATTTTATAATAATTTTTTTTTAATTTTTTCCCAAAAATCATAAAAAATTCTTCCAAAAATAGAGACTACTTTCCTTTGATTTAGACACAAAAAAGAAATCATCTTCTTTGAAGTGCATGTCAATATTCTAAAAATAAAGATAGTATAAATTGGTATTTTGAAAGAGGGAGAGGAAGAAGTGGGTTAGGTTTGATGAGGGAGTGGATTGTTTGGGAAAAAAAATTTCTCATTTAACAAAAATGTTAATTTTTTTAAGATTTTGATTTTTCTTCCCCTAAGAATTCTTTGACCTCAATTATTTTTATAATAAATTAATTTAAAAAAAATTGTTTACACCAAAATTCATAATTTTTTTCCTCTACAAATAGAGACTAATTTCATTTTGATTCGGATATAAAAAAAAATCCTCTTTCTTGAATATAAATCAAATATTTTTATAATAATTTATTTTTTTTATTTTTTTCCTCTTAAAATCATTAAAAAAAAATTCTCCAAAAATAGATATTACTTTCATTGTGATTAAGGACAAAAATAAAATCCTCTTCTTTAAAAGTGCATGTCAATATTCTAAAAAATAAATATAGTATAAATAGGTAGTTTGAAAGAGGGAGAGAAAGAAGTGAAGTTGGGTTTGATGAGGGAAGTGTAGTGCTTGGGAAAAATCATTTTAACACATTGCTTAAATTATTTTTTGGATTTTGATTTTTCTTCTCAAAAATTAAATAAGTTAAATTGAAAAAAAAAATATTATAATTTTTGTTCAAAGATGAGTTAATGTAAACAAATATGATATTTATTTTAAAAAAATCATTTAACACATTGTTAGTTATTTTTGGATTTTGATTTTTCTTCTCAAGAATTTAATAAGTTAGAATTGAAAAAGAATATTATAATTTTGTTTATGATGAGTTAATGTAAACAAATATTGATAATATTTTATTTTTAAAAAAAATTCTCTTTTTTGAATATAAATAAAATATTTTATAATATTTTTTTAAAAAAATTATTTTCCACCAAAAATCATAAAAAAAAAATTCTTCCAATAATAGAGACTACTTTAATTCGATTTGGACATAAAAAGAAACCCTCTTCTTTGAAATGCATGTATCAATATTTTAAAAAATAAAGATAGTATGAATTTGTATTTTGAAAGGGGAGAGGAAGAAAGTGGGTTAGGTTTGATGAGATAGCGGATTGTTTGGGGAAAAATTTCTCATTTAATCTTTCAAATGTTAGTTTTTTAAGATTTTGATTTTTCTTCTCAAATTTTTGACCTCAATTATTTTATAATAAATTAATTTAAAAAAAATTGTTTACACCAAAATTCATAATTTTTTTCCTCTACAAATAGAGACTAATTTCCATTTGATTCGGATACAGAAAAAAATCATCTTTCTTGAATGTAAATCAAATATTTTTATAATAGAATTATTTTTTTTATTTTTTTTCCACCTAAAAAAATCATTAAAAAAATTCTCCAAAAATAGATATTACTTTCATTTGATTCAGGACAAAAAATAAAAATCCTCTTTTTTGAAGTGCATGTATCCAATATTCTAAAAAATAAATGCTCAGTATAAATAGGTAGTTTGGAAGAGGGAGAGGAATAAGTGAGTTGGGTTTGATGAGGGAGTTTAGTGTTTGGGAAAAAAATTCATTTACACACATTGTTTATTTTATTTTTGGATTTTGATTTTTCTTCTCAAAATTAAATAAGTTAAATTGAAAAAAGAATATTATAATTTTGTTCATGATGAGTTAATGTAAACAAATATGATATTTATTTAAAAAAAAGTTTTATACTCTTTTTTTGAGATATAAATCAAATATTTTATAATAAATTACTTTTTAATTTTTTCACCAAAAATCATTAAAAAATTATTCCAAAAATAGAGACTACTTTCATTCGGTTTGGACCACAAAAAATAAATCTTCTTCTTTGAAGTTAGCATGTCAATATTCTAAAAAATAAAGATAGTATGAATTGGTATTTTGAAAGAAGGAGAGGAAGAAGTGGGGTTAGGTTTGATCAAGTGTACACGCATTTTTATTTTTTATAATAAAAATAGATTTTGTGACCAAGAATATGTTTGGCCATTCCAACACATAAAAGGCTAAATGGAGTTAGTCACGAGATGTAGTAACGTAATTTTCTATGTGTCTGAGGATACTCCCGAATTTTTCTCAAATAATACATTTTTAAAATTTTATTTACCAAAATGACTTCTTTGTTGAAACTTTTTCCCAAAATATTCCATTTTTTGAAAATTCGCTATACCGTGTAGCGAGAGTTTTTATAATTTTCCAATTAAAATACTACACGGTATAGCGATTTTCAATTTGCTAAATTTTATTTAATATTTATTCTTTAAAAAAAAAAAAAAAAAAAAAAAAAAAAAAAACCAAATTTGAAATCGCTACAATGGTGTAGCCGATTTCAAGTAAGCAAATTCTAAGCCAAACAAACAAAGTCCACCACCACCACTCATTTCTTACTTACGTACACTATATAATAATTACTTCCTCAGGCTCTAAATTACAAAAATAATAATATAAAAGTTATATATTAATAAAAAGAAAACTAAATAAGAAATATTATTTTATCCATCTCAAATAAATATTTTAAAAAATGTACTTCTATAAAAAAATGTTTTTCATTTCAAAAATAAATGTTACTTTTGACTCAAAATGAATAACCAAAAAATAATACTACATTTTTTTCCAAATAAATGAGC